>JAMQGT020000652.1:0-85826 GCA_024447675.2 Pterophyllum scalare | reverse complement strand
GAGAGGTCAGAAGTCAGGTTCTGGGGCAGAGGGGTGTCAGGGTGTCGATCACGGATACTTCAACAGGGTTAGACTTTAACGAGATTTACACAGTCAGTCAGAAGCCCCAATCACATCATCAGATAACCTCCCAATCAGATGCTCCCCCCACCTCACAGCCAGCCTCTCGAGGCATCATGGGAGTCGTAGTCAGTCATGTCCTATGCAGTTCTTTAGTTTCACTCCCACATTCATACACATGAAGCTCAAACTGTAATTTTACACTGGACATGAAGCTGTAGTGTTCACAGCATTTCTTCTTCTCTGGTTTCCAGTTGAGATAGAGTGGAGCTCACCACTGACTGAGCGCCAGCCCTACAAAAACTGCAAGCAGCAAAAGAGCAGCTACAATGTTCCACGGAGGTACTGCCCACTCACTTCCTCCCGCAGGCCACAGGTACCCCCTCCATTGGGTACTGTGGTCCACAGGAACTGCCCGAGCCCAGCCCATCCCGGGCCTGGTAGGTTTGAGGGCAGCGGACCACCTCATCACAACATGGTGGAGCGAACTGACAGTCCCAGACACATGGCTCATGGTCCAGTGACAGGCAGGGAACGCATGGGGCGATCTGATGGACCCCCTCAGGGCCCTGGCAGGTTCAGAGGTCCAATTGGACAGCAGCCCCCTGTAAGACATGAGGGTCAGGGACCTGGACCACGCCACTCAGAGGACTCGATGCAGTGCTTTGAAGCACCATGTCACTTTAACAACATGGGCCCTGCTCCTGATCTTGGTCCTCCATCTGCATCCATGGGCTTCCAGCAGCGGCCCTCGCGCTTCGATGGCCCTTTGAGGTTTGATGGCCCATGACACTTTGACGGGCCGGGACAGCCGGGGCCCCGATATGACGTGCCGCATCAGGGTGAGCCCCAGCATTTTAAGAACTTCCAAGGCCAGCAGAGCTACCTGCGGTTCAATCCCCAACACAGCCTGCAGCCTTCCATGAAGCTGATGGGTCCGCCCATCTACAAAAAGCCCATGGCCCCCCAGCGCTTCATGGAGTCCATGAACTCTCAGTTTCCCACACTGTCGGTGGCATCCCCAGGACAGCAGAACATCCAGCAGGGGGGAAACTTCAACGTGCAGCCACAGTTCAGTCAGCCGGGACCTGCCGCCTTCTATAACCCGGCAGCCCCCGCCGTCGACCTACAGCAGCCGGTGAGCAACACACATAACACATCACGGGTCACATCACAACCAATAAGAACATAGTTGTGATGTTATGAGCTGGTTTTAAAAGGAGGAAGATTTGTTGAAATCAGAGCTGTTAAACAACTGAATTAAGTTTAAAAAAAGACATTCAATGGTGACACCAGACTTGACAGAGCTGCGCCCAACCACAGAGTAAACAGCTGAGCAGCTTTGGCTGTAGTTAAAGGTGACACCTGCAGCTTGCAGTGTCATTGAATTCATTCTAAATCATCTTAGAGATAGGAGAGGTACAAAAACAGCCAATCATATGTCCAGGTAGATATCTACCAATCACACACCAGTACAGATGGGCTGAAAGCACGGCTCCACTTTTTCATGACCTCGATGATGCCACAAACTCCTAATAAAGTTCTGCTTGCTGCAAGTGTTCCTGCAGTTTTGAGCTCTCTGACAGTCACAGCTTTAGAACGTTTAAAAATGATGTGATCATTTCTTAAACTGTTTGTTTCCCCTTGTTTTTAGCGCCACCTGCTAGTAAAAAGCTACTAGCATCAGAAGGTGGAGCTAATGTCCTGTAAGCTGTGAAACTATAGAAACAGAAGAAGAACAGCCAGATGTTGGACTAATAAGGCATCTGTGGTGTGGTCAGATTAGGTGCTACATGCTGCCATAATAGAAAATAGAAATCTTCTCATGTATTTACCCAAGTCTGGTTGCTCTAACATGCTGTTACCTAAAGTCTGTTTCCCACCTGTTAAATAAGAGAAACAGAAGAAAGTTTGATCTGACAGTCTGCTGATGAACCTGTTTTTTGTTTTCAGGTAATGGGAAACATGAAGCAGCCCTTCCTACCTCAGAACCCACTGCCTTTCCCACAGCAGAGTAAGTTTTTTTTCAGAGTTTGAATCTCAGTCTTTGAGTAAAGAGAACTTTCACAGTTCAGTGTTGGATTTGCTCTTCGTCTTCAGATATGGAGCATTTACAGTGGGTAAGGAAAGTATTCAGACCCCTTTAAATGTTTCACTCTTTGTTTCATTGCAGCCATTTGCTAAAATCCAAAAAGATCATTTTATTTCTCATTAATGTACACTCAGCACCCCATCTTGACAGAAAAAAAACAAATGTAGAAATTTTTGCAAATTTATTAAAAAAGAAAAACTGAAATATCACATGGTCATAAGTATTCAGACCCTTTGCTCAATAGAAGCACCCTTTTGAGCTAGTACAGCCATGAGTCTTCTTGGGAATGATGCAAGTTTTTCACACCTGGATTTGGGGATCCTCTGCCATTCTTCCTTGCAGAGCCTCTTCAGCTCCATCAGGTTGGATGGTGAACGTTGGTGGACAGCCATTTTCAGGTCTCTCCAGAGATGCTCAGTTGGGTTTAGGTCAGGGCTCTGGCTGGGCCAGTCAAGAACGGTCACAGAGTTGTTCTGAAGCCACTCCTTTGTTATTTTAGCTGCATGCTTAGGGTCATTGTCTTGTTGGAAGGTGAACCTTCGGCCCAGTCTGAGGTCCTGAGCACTCTGGAAGAGGTTTTCTTCCAGGATATCTGTACTTGGCTGCATTCACCTTTCCTTCAATTTCAACCAGTCGTCCTGTCCCTGCAGCTGAAAAACACCCCCATAGTATGATGCCGCCACCACCATGTTTCACTGTTGGGATTGTATTGGGCAGGTGATGAGCAGTGCCTGGTTTTCTTCACACATACCGCTTAACGCCAAAAAGTTCAATCTTCGTCTCATCAGACCAGAGAATCTTATTTCTCATAGTCTGGGAGTCCTTCGTGTGTTTTTTGGCAAACTCTGCAGGCTTTCATAAGTCTTGCACTGAGGAGAGGCTTCCGTCGGGCCGCTCTGCCATAAAGCCCCGACTGGTGGAGGGCTGCAGTGATAGTTGACTTTGTGGAACTTTCTCCCATCTCCCTACTGCATCTCTGGAGCTCAGCCACAGTGATCTTTGGGTTCTTCTTTACCTCTCTCACCAAGGCTCTTCTCCCACGATTTCTCAGTTTGGCTGGACGGCCAGGTCTAGGAAGAGTTCTGGTCGTCCCAAACTTCTTCATTTAAGGATTATGGAGGCCACTGTGCTCTTAGGAACCTTGAGTGCTGCAGAAATTCTTTTGTAACCTTGGCCAGATCTGTGCCTTGCCACAATTCTGTCTCTGAGCTCCTTGGGCAGTTCCTTCCACCTCATGATTCTCATCTGCTCTGACAGCACTGTGAGCTGTGAGCTCTTATATAGACAGGTGTGTGCCTTTCCTAATCAAGTCCAATCAGTTTAATTAAACACAGCTGGACTCCAACGAAGGGGTAGAACCATCTCAAGGAGGATCAGAAGAAATGGACAGCATGGGAGCTAAATATGAGTGTCACAGCAAAGGGTCTGAATACTTATGACCATGTGACATTTCAGTTTCTCTTTTTTAATAAATTTGCAAAAATGTCTACATTTTCTGTCAAGATGGGGTGCTGAGTGTACATTAATGAGAAATAAATGATTTTTGATTTTAGCAAATGGCTGCAATGAAACAAAGAGTGAAAAATTTAAAGGGGTCTGATACTTTCCGTACCCACTGTATGCCCGTCAGGTTTAATTGGTACAAACGAGTCAAATTCAGTGCATCTCAGTGTGATCACCTGCAGAAAACCTGACTCATTCGTGTCCTTTCAGATCCGCAGGTCAGCCCTCCAAAGAACCTCTCGTATCAGGTTTGCATAGACAACCTGCTGGACAAACTCATCTCCGTGGGCGTCATCAAACCCTCGCAGCCTGAAGCCACGCCCACCTCCAGTAGCGGTCAGTGAAACCTCCCACCTTAACTTTAATCATCCGGTTGCTTCATCTCCTGCTTTAGTCGGCGTCTAATGTGTTTTCTTCCATAATCATCTTCTATGCCTCCTGCAGTGTCACTGGTGGTGGAGGAGGAAGAGAAGGAGCAGGAGGTGGATAAGGAAGGCACCCCAGACCTCACCAGCTTCAGCACTGACAACCTGAAACAGTGAGTGTGTTGTATCCACCTGTCGTCATACAGATAAGCGAGTAGTTGTGGTCGTGACTCCCTGTGTGGCTAAACTCTGCTGTCGTCTCTTTTTGCTCCGCCCATCCATCAGGCACAACGAGAGTGTGGTAACCAAGCAGTGCAGACAGTGCAGCATGCACTTCACCGCAGATCAGACCAAAATGTATGCCGACCACCTGGACTGGCACTTCGAGCAGAATCGTGCCAGGAAGAAGCGCTGCCGCTGGTACTACAATGAAACGGTGAGAACGCACACACCTCACAGCAGGTCTGACTGCAAAACTCCCCGTGGGGCGCTCTAATGCAACCCTACCTGCGTTTGTTGTTCAGGACTGGATCGAATTAGAGGACATCGACCTGGGGGAGCACGCCAACAGTCAGATTTTCGATACCGAGAAAGCGGAGAAGGTGGAGAAGAAGCAGGCGGCTACTAAGGCAAAGCAGTTCCAGAGGACGAGAGCCACCAAGGGCAAGGTGGGAGAGGTGGAGTATTACAGACTGCCATCTATCGGCTCACCTGATCAGTGGCATCACAAGCTCAGCCAATAAAAATGCTTTGTTCCTCTGCAGTGTTGTGAAACCTGCCAGGAGACCTTTGAGACATACTGGGTGAGTGAGGAGGAGGATTGGTTCCTGAAGAATGCAATCAAGGTTGATGACAAGGTACGCTGAAGCTCCGCCCACCCGCTTCTTCATTCAGTAAGATAACCAATAAGAAAACAGTTTTTGAACAGGTGTTTGTTTTATCTCCACAGAACTTCCATCCCTTGTGTTTCGAAGACTATAAAAAAAAGTGAGTAACCAGAAATGCTCCTCACCCCTCTGCTCTCCCTCCTCCTCATCTTCTTCTCTAACCAAAGTTTTTTTGTCACTCTGCTCTCGTTTGTCTCCTCAGACGTCACTGTAGCTTGATGTCCCGCGGTCTCCCAGCAAACTGAAGGGACTCGTCCTTTGCATCTAAACTTGAATAAATTTTTGTACTTGGACTCGTGTGGCCGTGTGGCTGTCTGAACCTGTGTGTGACTTAATTTATACAACTGCTTCCATTACCCTCTGTACATAGTTTTTGTTTCTGTTGTTTTTCTTTTCTCCTTGAATTTATATAAAGAACTGAAAGATGTTTAACTATAATGAAGAAATATAAAAACTAAATTTAAAAAAAATATATAGCCTGCTCAGATTTCATGAGGTCTACAAGTACAAATACACTCACCTGCCACTTTATTAGGTATATATATGTATATATATGTGTGTATATATATATATATATATATATATATATATATACACACACACACACACACACACATATATATATATACACATATATATGTATGTATATATATATACACCTAATAAAGTGGCAGGTGAGTGTATTTGTACTTGTAGACCTCATGAAATCTGAGCAGGCTATATATATATATATATATATATTTAATACACTCACCTGCCACTTTATTAGGTATATCTGTTCAACTGCTTGTCAGTACTAATATCTTAGCCAATCACACTCAGTTCAATTCAATTTTATTTATATAGCACCAAATCACAACAGTAGCCTAAAGGCACTTTATATTGTAAGGCAAAGACCTTACAATAATTACAGAGAAACCCCAACAGTCAAAACGACCCCCTATGAGCAATCACAACAGTGGGAAGGAAAATCTCCCTTTTAACAGGAAGAAACTACCAGCAGAGCCAGGCTCAGGGAGGGACAGTCATCTGCTGTGACTGGTTGGGGCTGAGGGGGGAGAGACAGAACAAAAGATATGCTGTGGCGGAGAGCCAGAGATTAATGATAACTAATGATTAAATGCAGAGTGGGGTGTCAACAGAGTAAAAAGAGGTGAATGAAGAGAAACAGTGATTTGCACAGTCTAGCTGGAATGGAGTCTAATAAATATGTTGATGGTTTGGAGGAAGTAACTATTGAAGTTAACTCCAAAAAAATCAATCAGAGAGAGTTTAAACAAATACCAGCAGTACTGAAAGCAGCCAAACATGAAGATATGTCTTTGAGATGATTATGAATATTTTTTTCTCTAATGGTTAAAATTTGTGAAGAAATTCATGAAGTTGTTACTAGTTAAAGTTATACTTGGCTAAATAGAACTCTGACTCTTTGTCAGGCTTTGTCATTTCTGTGATCATTTTGTTTTATCTTTGAACCGTTTAAGGTTCACCTGAAAACCAAAATTTTAAAATTCCACCTTTCATTGTTTCTCACTCATTTCTACAGACTGGAAGCAGAAATCAAGAGGAATGCACATCAAAATAAAAGCACTTTTGAAGTGCACTGAGTCAATTATGACATGTTCAGGGGTATAGGTTTATACTTTATCCAATAAAACACTGTAAGGGGGACTTATGCATGATGATGATATTAAACTGGCATTAGTTTTGTTAGCTTGCCTCTATCTCATCCATTGTTGTGTTGTGTTTTGAGCCGCTTTACAAATTACGCCAAGACACTACTGCCCGTGCTGCTATATCAACTCCACCCAATGGAAACACAACACGACTGTGGCGAGTTGTGCTGAGTGAGTCAACCCGTGCTGAGTAGTTCCGTATTGAAATGTGGCTATGGTGAGGTCCACTAGTCTATCCATGCAGCCTCACCAGCGTGAAAACAAAACGCTGTCACCACAGACACAGTGAGTTAACCAGTGGGATTAAACCACCAAAGCTCACAAATGCAGAATTTCAGTCTCTCGATGTGCAAAACTGATAGAGACATACCCCAAGCGACTTGCAGCTGTAATTGCAGCAAAAGGTGGCGCTACAAAGTATTAACGCAAGGGGGCCGAATAATATTGCACGCCCCACTTTTCAGTTTTTTTTATTTGTTAAAAACGTTTGACGCATCCAATAAATTTCATTCCACTTCACGATTGTGTCCCACTTGTTGATTCTTCACAAAAAATTCAAATTTTATATCTTTATGTTTGAAGCCTGAAATGTGGCAAAAGGTTGAAAAGTTCAAGGGGGCCGAATACTTTTGCAAGGCACTGTATGTCAAGCTAGCATGTCCCATCCACCCATATTCAACAACTCTGACATATCAGTGTCATGATTCTGCGGTGTCGCAGGCAGGAAAAGGACCTAAGCACAGGACTCAGGAGGAAAAGCATGAATTCAGAAATAAACAATTTTTTTGCTGGCTGCACATCAGGTGCAAGGAAACAAGAAAAGCTCAACTGGACCTAATAATTCAACAAACTAGGGATACACAGTGAAACTCTGAATCAGGAAACACACTACCTAAGTGAGACAATATGACACATACACACGAGGTAAACAGGGAGATAGGGTGCACCAGGGAGCACAACTGAACAAGACCAGGGGAGTAAAACTGAATACAATACAGAGAACTGCCAAAGTAAAACAGGAAGTAGACATGGAAACAGAAATGCTGACTTGACACAACACAGGGAAGCAGACGCTACCTATATGCTTCGTAAAATATAACTAAATATGCACTGACACAACAAAATGCAAATACCAACCTTGTCCCCTCATCAACCAGGTGCTAAGGAACCATCTACAACTTAAAATTACTTCTTAACAATTCGTTTCTCCTTCCTTGACCGTGGAGCACAACTTCTCCCTGCACATTGGAGTTCAGGCTACTGCTGCAATTCGCCACGATCGATTTACGGCTTTGTTGTTATAAGCCTTACAAAATAAAAGCATTAGCAGCGTTACTGCTGCAGCACAATAACAAACACTTATTAATCAATTTACGATAAAGAAAATATCAGGTCAGTTACCGTGAATGAGACATTTCACGCCCCACCCCCCTCCAGGTCGCGGAGCATTCCACTCTGTCCCATTTGGCCATTTTTGTAGTTTGATAGCAGTGATAGCTTTTCTACCGGCAGAAAAACAAGCACGTCGAAGAGGCTCTGATTTGGGGGGCGGGGGGGGGGCAATGTAAGGAATATGTGGGTTAATACATCCAACAACCGAACATTTTGACTTGTCCATTTTATTAAGATACAGCTGTAGATGTACGTGAGAAATTGCTTAAAAATAAATGAATAATTTTTTCCCTCTATAAAAAAAGACTCACAGCTGTGCTATTAAAATGTAAACGGAAAAAATACCGAGCAAAAATATCAAACGCCGGACTTGTTCTTTAAAAAGCCAGCCTGGTGAAGTAGACTTCCTCCTGTGTGTACTCCTGTACATCTAGTACTCTGTGCAAATAACAAAACATGTAAACAAACTGAATGAACAAAATTCCCTCCTTCAGTCAGCAGGATTCTAGCTAGCTCAGTAAATCTATAGACATATGTGCTGACATATCACCGCAACAGGTCCAGCCACTCAATGTGGGATCCTCAAGCACACGAAAAAGACCCACTTCCACTATTAAGGTCACGTGACTTAAAGTACAACCCAACTTCTGTTATAGAGCTGCGGTATGGCGGCGCCCTCTTGCCCGCAGCCAGGGACTCTTGGGGGGGGGAATTCAATTTTCGAGAAGAACAATACAGTGAATGCTTTGAAGCATTCCAGACATCACAATGTAGAACAGTACCACCACAAAATTGTTTTTTTTGAACTGTTCTAATGTTTCAGAACAAAAACTTTTATTTTGATAAAGTATTTTCTATTTACCTATAAACTTTTCCCAATTCTATCCTGGGTTTTAACTAATTAATGATCCAAAGAAAAAAAATATCACAAAACACTTAAACTTCTTCATTCATAAAATTCTTCATAATTATAAAAAAGTATTGTTATCAGTATTGGCGATGCTGGCCCTGATCAATACCAATTCTTCAAAAGTTCAAGGGGGCCGAATACTTTCGCAAGGCACTGTATCATGTGGAGTACTTGCTTGATGCAGAGGTAGGCGAGTCTTGGGGACTCCACCCACAGGTCCAAGGCTCACCTGTGGATGATCTCATCATTCACCTGCTCTTCGTGTACTCTGCCAGGTATCCAAGTTGGCTCTTTGGATCACTATGTGAATGCTCCTGGATTTATTCTTTTTTCTACACAGACTTTTGCGCTGGGAATATCCCTTTGGAGTTGGTGATTTAATGTGTGTGTGGGTGTGAGACGCCCACAGAGACCCCTCAAGTGGCCATAGACTCCCTGCAGCTCTGTGTTTTTTTTTTTTTTTACGTACTTTTTGGAATAAACTCTGTTCTGACTTTATCTCTGTGTTCAGCATGTGAGTCCTCACCAGTGAGTCATGACAAAAAGATTCAGTAGAGTCCACAGATCTCAGGTGTGACAGTATTGCATTCCAAAGTTTAGGAGCTGCAACCTCAAATGCACAGTCTCCCTTAGTTTTCAGTTTAGAGTGAGGAACCACCAACAGATTTTGGTCAGAAGATCCTCAATGGTCTTTACGTTATGTATGGGTGTAAGAGCTTGCTAATGTACACAGGCATTTGACCATGCAGAGCTCTGAAAGTGATCACCAAGATCTTAAACTGAAGTCTGAAATCTATGGGGAGCCAGTGCAAAGCTGACAAAATAGGTGTCACATGAAACCACTTAGGAGATCTATTAAGTAGCCTTGCAGCTGCATTTTGAACCAACTGCAGGCAATCCAAAGATGATTTATTGAGACCAAGGACAGCGAATTACAGTAGTCCAATCGTGTGGAGACAAATGAATGAATAATCATTTCCAATTCAAATTTGGACACCATTTGACTGAGATGTGGAATATTTTGCAAACAAAAAAAGCAGGATTGCACAAGGCATATTTTTCAAAACTAAGACCCTGGTCAAATGTGACACTTAAATTTCTGACATTTGGTTGAAGCAATGATGATAAAGACCCAAGGTCATTGATCACAGTGGGAATAAAGCTGTCAGGAACACAAACAACCTGTTTTCCCAGTGTTGAGTGAATGATAACTAGCAGTCATCTAGTTCTTTATAGCAACACAGTTTTTTAACATTCCATGGTGAAAAGAAAATGTATGATTGGATATCATCTGCATAATGGTGTTATGAGACCTCTTTAAAGGTGCCCAAATATCTCTGAGAGATAATAAATACAGTATAAACAAAATAGGTCTCAAAACAGAACCTTGGGGCACACCACAGGACAAAGTGGCAGGTGAGGATACAAATCTATCAGCTGCAACTGAGAAACTTCTGCCCGAGAAGATGAAAACCAATCTAAGACTGACCCAGGGATGCCCACCTATGTCCTTAACCTGTCAATTAAAATATTATGATCAGCTGTGTCAAACGCTGCTGTTAAATTCCAGGAGTACGAGAACAGAGTATTCACCTGCATCTCTCTTCATTAAAATATTGTTAGAAAAAGAAGAGCGATTTCAGTAGAGTGCAGGTGATGAAACCCAGACTGAAGCTTTTCAAAGATGTTATATTTAGTTAAAATAACATTTAGCTGTTTGGCCACAACTTTTTTTTTAAAAAGATTTTTGATGGAAAAGGCAACTTTGGAATCAGCCTAAAATTTTGAGAACATCAGGGACAAGAACATCAGGTTTTTCACTGGTTTTCCAGCTAACTCCATACTTGTAGAAGTGTGTGCTGCATTACAGCCAACAGCAGAAAACATGATAGGCTGAAGTCAGGCACCATGCTTAAAGCAAGCTGATGAAGCTATTCAGAGGCAGTTATCAGAGTCCTAGGTAGCAAACTAGGAGATTGGTCACATGACTTGGTCAGCAGGTAATCTAAAAGCGATAAAGGCCCTACAGTTAAATGATTAAGAGTCTTGACCTTGTTTGAAGGGATCTTATAATTGAGTCTTCTTCTCATTCAAGGTTAAAGCCAGTTATCAGCCTCCAGCCTATGGCAGAGGGTACTCCTGTTGGTAATACTTTCCTGCCTTACTGTGCAGCCTGGAATAAGTTTACGGTGGATATTTGTATGCCATATTTTACTGAACCTGGGTTCCATTCCAGCAAACAGGTTTAGCTAAAAGTTCTGAGTTTGTTAAACCTGGGGTAAGAGAAACTCAGTGTTTTAAGCAAACTGAGGTTCTCTCTGACTCCTCTCCTCCTGCCATACCTGAAACAACTAAATGACACTATTTGACTTTTGCATTCTTAGAGTAGATACCAAAGGTCATATCAGTATATTTCCAAGAGTATTCACTCACCCGTCCAAATCATTGAATTCAGGTGTAAACACTTCTATGAGCACAGGTGTATAAAACCAAGCACCTAGGCATGCAGACTGCTTCTACAAACATTTGTGAAAAAATGGGTCACTCTCAGGTGCTCAGTGAATTCCAGCATGGTACCCTGATAGGATGCCACCTGTGCAACATATCCAGTCGTGAAATTTCCTCACCACTAAATATTCCAAAGTCAACTGTTAGTGGTATTATAACAACGTGGAAGCAATTAGGAACAGTTTGCGGATGGCCCCTTCCTGTTCCAACATGACTGCGCACCAGTGCACAAAGCAAGGACCATAAAGACATGGATGAGCGAGTTTGGTGTGGAAGAACTTGACTGGCCTGCACAGAGTCCTGACCTCAACCCAATGGAACACCGTTGGGATGAATTAGAGTGGAGACTGCAAGCCACATCCAACATCAGTGTCTGACCTCACAAATGCACTTGCCAAAGTACCATAAACACACTTCCCAGAAGACCTGAAGCTGTTATAGCTGCAAAGAGTGGGCCAACATCATATTAAACCCTATAGATTAAGAATGGGATGTCACTCAATTTCATATGCATATGAAGGCAGATGAGTCAGTACCTTTGGCAATATAGTGTATAAAATGGCAACCAATTTATTTATTGTGTTGTAGGTTTATGTCACTATTTTTGGCATCTTGTTGGAGATTATGAGAGTATTTGAATGAGTCTGAAAATACTTTAAGATTCTAAAACTTGTCAAAATGTAGTTTAAAGTGAGGTTTTGAATCCAGGATGCAGTTGCCAGTGTTTGACTCTAAAAAAAGAAATAAAAGCAGGTTGTACAAGTGATGACAGTATATAGAGTTCTGTTCTAAAAAGTATATCTATTGACCAGTCACGGCAGAGACCAGAGCGATGGATCTACAGCAGACATAACTAAAATTAATCTCTTGGTTAGCTGCACAGAGATAACTGCAAACCATGAAAACACACCATACCCAGCACAACTGCAAGGATGGTGCATAATGTAGATAAAAGACCCATTAGATGTGCACAAAATGACAACAACAACAACCTTAACTGTACCAGACACTAATTCAGTTAGTTGTCACATTGTGTTGTAAAAAACAGCCTTAAATTATTACAGTTCTATCTGTCCACTGTAAGTACCAATGTTTTAACCTGTTCACCGATATCACGTAATTAATTGATCAATTTTAAACACAAAGAGTTCCATTGTTACAACCTACTGGGGTAAGTTGTAGTATATCATAAAATCATCTTAATCATGTTATTGTGCACTGACTAACACTTCTACGGCTTCAAGAAGCAAAAAGCACTCACCTTTATACACTTTTAAATCACAGTCAGCTGTTGCTAGAAAATGTGCACTAGGCTAAAAGAAAAACTGTGAAAAGTGGCAAAATTTTCCACATCCAGTGTCTTGGTGCTGGGGAAAAAGGAGCAGCATAGGGGAATCATTTTAATACTTTTTTAAAAAAAAAAAAGATGTTACAACCACCCCCACCCATGTCAGCCATTGTTTAACTAGCCCTAGCAGCATCTAGCACCAGTTTGAAATGAGTGTAGATTAAATGCCTTATATTTTACTGAAGACACTTAAAAAAAATAATAATAATACAAGCTGCATAATTCTAATTTCAGCAGTATCAGTACTAATAAAAATTTACACTTGATCAATAAATTGCTTTCTTAGTTGGAAATCAGTGATTTTACTGTAAAATGCTTCTTCAAATATCATCCATTACTAAGCTCATTAAAAGGTTCACTTCTGTGCATCAAACACGCCAAACTGATCCACATCCTGGATATTCTGTGGGTAATGTTATGTTTACATTTTAAAATGTTTGCATTAAACACAGATTTACCTTTCTATTAAGGACACTGACCTCGCTACAAAATGTGTGTCATTGAATTAAAGTTAAATAAGGCAAGTACCAGGTTACCAGGGCAGCTCCCTTGATCTCAATTGGAGATTACTGCAGAACAGTGACTTCCACTGCTGTTCTTAATCACATCTCTGTTTAATCAGATGAAGAACACTTACTGTTCAACTGTGAGAGGATCACGAATATTTTAACAACTCCAATGTGTGTGTACTGCAAATGTAATGGGATCTTTACACAAAATTAAACAGTGAAAGATGAAACACTTGCCTTGCTGCGGTATATATATATATATATATATATATAGTATAAGATTGTAGTGTGACTGTACAAAGATGGAAGAATGAGCATAAAGAAGGACGCTATTTCTGGGGCCTCACTTTTGACTTCACAGATGAAAACATAGTGGTTAGGTTATCTCTGTCTTTGGGCCCCTTTGACTAACCTCCATGTCTGGGTCGGTGGGTTTGCTTGTTCTTCACATCCGGATTAGGCGTGACAGTAAAATCAGTTTCACCTTGAGCCCTTTTAAGTAGGATTTGTGCTCACAGTCTTTTCATGCACACAGACAATAAATGGACTTAAACAGCACCAAACACGACCACAATTTCTGTTACTGTAACATTTTCTTTTTTTTGTACTGAGCCACCTGTATAGTCCTGAGGTGGCTGATGTGCCACCACATCAGATTGTGAACTTTAAAAATTAGTAGCAGCTTATCTTATCAAATAAAGGGTCATTTTGATATAATGAAAAAAACAAACAAACTAAGCCTTTGGAAGGCTGATGTATTTACCTCTTATCTCTTCTTAGCACAAAGATCAGCAGTGGAACAATTTTTGATGATATTAAATATCTGATATTAAATATTTTTGAAATACAAAGAAATGCAATTTTTTGCAATCTTGTAATGTAGTAAAGTTACTTATTGGCAAGAGCATGCATTCACCTTGGAAGAATGCATTGTGCCATGTGTAACTTTGAAGTCAGCATTACAAGAATACAATTACAGCACATGACTATGTACACTAACTCTTCTGCTATAAGGCTATATTCCCAACAGCTACACTGTGCATGTAACTCATTGTTTGCACTGTTACTTCTGTTTAGGCACATGATCTAAGTCCTCCATTTCCTCAACAACCTGTCAAATCCTGTCACCTAATCTCTTTGTCATCTGTTCAAGCCCATTAAAAAGCTTCTTTACAGATCTGAATTTACATACATAATGAGTATGAACAGCATTTACTCATAAAGCTAAGGTCACAGAGATACATGATTTCTCAAAGATTATATTAGCACATGCTGTAGTGTCGTGCTCTTAAGTACACCCTGAGGAGATAATCCATTTTATTTTATCTCCAGCCTCCTTCTGTTGCCAATCAGTACACTGTATTGCTGTGAAATTTGTGATGATTTTACCTTTGCTCTGCCCTCACTATTTCCCATTGGCATGATCCACATTTGAAAATGTAGCTTGGATAAGGAAAATAGGCAGTTAAAAATAGAATTATCCCAGTTTCAAATACTCGCCCCAATACTAACCAGTAGCTTCTGCCAAGTTGCTCACTCCAATAATGCCAGGATGTAATCCTCACCACCAAGCAGGATTTCAGGTGCAAAGTAAACCTTAACCTGAATATCCAACCAGTCCAACACATCGCACTGTAGGGAGAGGAGGGGAGAGTACGTTTATTCAAGACACTGACAAGACAGAGCTGAATATCAGTCATAATTGATAGAAGGCAAACAGGTAAAATAGGGGGAAAATATACATTGGATGCCATTCAATTGGATTTAATT
Source organism: Pterophyllum scalare (assembly GCA_024447675.2). NCBI lineage: Eukaryota > Metazoa > Chordata > Actinopteri > Cichliformes > Cichlidae > Pterophyllum > Pterophyllum scalare. The sequence goes on along the minus strand of JAMQGT020000652.1, from coordinate 70,806 downwards.
TGTTGCCCTCAATTCCTCGTTTGACTTGCTGTTTTAAAACAAGGTAAGTACAGGTTTATCTGTACCTCCATATAAAGTACAATCTTTTTAAAATTATTATAGTGCTTTTTTTGTGACATTAGTTATTGTTTTAAATTAAAATGTAGCCTAATGAGATCTGCTGAACTGTCACATATAATTACTGTCTTGCAGTTGTTTGCCTCTGCCAGCTAAATTGCAGTGTACATCTGGGTCAGTTCAAGGAATTTAACAGGTAAGCACTTGATATCTGTGTCATCAATTCAGTTTTTGACCAAATGTCACGATCGCCCCTCCTGTGCCTGAATTATGGTGCTGAGTAATCACCAGAAATATGCTTCTGCAGTTCATAAGTTCCACTTATCCTTTTCAGGGTCTCGGGGAGGCTGGAGCCTATCCCAGCTTTGTAGGGTGAGATGCAGGGTGCACCCTGGACAGGTCGCCAGCCTGTCACAGGGCTACATAAAAAAACTAATCTTGATATAAACGAGTCCTGAAAGAGCTACACTCCAAATTAAGAACAGCATTCAGAGGCTACACAGAAGCATCAGATAAAGTCTGAATTTGCTCCCTCAGTGTTTCTCACTTACATTACATTGCATATGTGAATCTCTGGCATCAAGAGTCAGGATTAATAAGATTATGTAGAGTGTTGGACAGCGCCAACACAGCCATCAGTATCACATTCAGTGTTGCTGTACTTACACAATGTACCAGGCCAAGACAAATCCAATGAACATTTTTTTATGTCCCTTCCCATTTAGATGCAGGTGGAATATTTTTCTAGTTTTTACTCCATATTCCAGTAGAAATAAAAGAATATCCAACGTCCCTGTTTAATGAATTATGGACTAAAGGAAGCATAATCCAAAAGACAAATAAATTTCTTGAACTGTAAATAAATATAATACATTTAGAGTCCAAACAAATTATCACTAAGCTGATATTACTGGCTGATGTTAGCTATTTGCCAGATTGGTATCTGCAATTATAATGCGTATTGATGTTGCATCATTTAGCCACCAGAGGGGCACACCTCCAACTTCCCTGCTTGCAACATAAGTGTTCAGAACTGGGCAGAGTGAAATTTAAAATGTTAGGGAAATCTGTTTATGTTTTGTGCATTTGAAAGGAAAAAAAACATTAGGTGATATATTGTAATATCAGATTTTTAAATCACCAAATATTGATATTGGTCTTAAAAATCCCATATCAGTCAGGCATTTAAACATAGATACAAATGCTGTCTATGGAATAATCATTTCATATTTTTAATGTATTTCTGCATGTGTGAAGCATACTTTGTAACCCTAATCTGCAGAATGGAAAAGGCAGAGGAACCAAGCTGCCCAGTCTGAGCTAATGCTCTGCAAATACATTGCCATGTCAGAAACTGTCAGAAGCAAAAGCCCTCTTTAGTCACATTTATCATTTGAACAGTAGTGTGCAGCATGTCACAGCATTTTGCACCATCAGTATTTCTTACCTATATGCACAGCTATATACAATTTAGTAACAGAACTGCTTAAGAACACACATGACACATGTATTTGTTTGTCATTCTAAATGTATGCACCTGTATTAGTCTGAAAGTAATGACAGCAATAGCTGAGCCTCAGACTATGATGCCTTAGCTAAGATTGTGTCACTAACCACTAAAAGAAAAAAAGGGACAGAGAACCACACATATGCATTTTAACTGTGTATTATATTTGTGTGGATGTTAAAGTTGCTAGAAAGAATTTTTGGGGTCATTGTCCACATTTTTTCATGCTGAATTTAAGCTGACAAACAGCCACCTTGACACCACCCTGACAGCTCACACTTGGGATAAGATAACTCAGTAAAGCTGGAAATTCACTTTAACCTGACCGTGATTAATTGGTTACACTTGGCATGATGACCCCTCCGTTGCAGCTTTATTATTAGATAATGATGTTTTAATGTTGTTATGCAGTTTTATTTTTATGCTATACTGCATGTGCTACCAAAACAGTTCATCCTTAGTTTTACCAGTCAAGCCGCTTGATATGCCCACTAGTGCTGTGGTATGTCAAGGTCCTTTATGCCAACCCTCAGGAACATATTGACTGTTTTCTCATAGTTTATCCATGGTATCCCAAAGGTGGACATAGTTTCCATATCCTGCACCATGATTTGTGTGTCACGTGAATAAACAGAAATGTGTCTATTAACCCTTAAGTGTTAACTCTGGCTGTCTTTTTTATTACCTTACTGTGTTATAGATACTGTTAGATTTCCTTAATCTGTGTCTTATGATTTATGATTGAACTTTTCTCTGAACTTACTTCACTTGTCTAGTTTCCTATAATTAAACAGTGCCACATAGCAGACAATCAAAAACTGTCCAAATACTTTTTAGAAGGGCAAGCTTATGGTTTTGCCAAGTGACGACCTACATCCCCAGTAATTTTGAATTTAATGGCAGCAAAATGTCTCAAAAAGCTGGAACAGGAGCAACAAAAGTCTGGAAAAGTAAGTGGTACTAAAAAGAAAGAGCTGGAGCAACATTTTGCAACTAATTAGGTTAATTGGCAAAAGGTCAGTAACAGACTGGGTATAAAAAGAACATCTTAGGCAGAGTTTCTCGGAAGTAAAGGTGGACTGAGGTTCACCACTCAGCAAAAACTATGTCTACAAATTGTGGAACAATTTCAGAATAATGTTCCTCAACATGTGACGACTCAGAATCTGAAGAAATTCTGTGCACACGTTACAAGGCTGAAAATCAATATTGGATGCTTGTGATCTTTGGGTCCTCAGCAGAATTGCGTTAATAACAGAAACACTTCCAGAAATCATCATCTCTGAACACAGTTTGTGATAACATCCAAAAATGCTCTATCATGCACAATTAAAGTGTACATTTTCTCAGTTTAAACAACATTTTCTGTGTTCTCTTATGAATAAAATGTGGTTTTATGAGATTTGCAAATCATTGCATTCTAGTTTTATTTACATTTTACATGGCCTCCCATCTTTGTGGTGCTCTATTTTTTTGTTAAAATATTTATTTAATGTTGTGCTAAATGAGTTTTTATTTCAATCAAGTATGAGTTATCTAAATCAAATAATAACCCTGTAAACCCCTGTTTGTTGTAAAAACAAAAAGTAATATTGTCCAGTTATGGGAGTTATCAAGATAGTGTTATGAATGAGACTCAGGTTGATTAGGTACCTTTTCAGTGTAAATTAAATCATATTATCAGCACTCCTAATGACATTTTTGGTTCTGTCTGCCAGACAAAGGTGTAGCCATGGACATCGGTGGCTTGGAGACTGTAGTGGCAAACTCGGCCTACGTGTCAGCCCGTGGCAGCACGGATGGAGCTTCTGCCGCTGCACTGCGTGACAAAAAGATGCGTGCCAGACTGAAGCTCCCACATATCAGAAATTGTGAACACATGAAGGCAACACTAGACACCACCTTTGACAGCATGTGCATCAAGCAGCCCATTGGCAAGCGTCTGTTCCAACAATATCTGGACAGTGATGCAACCCATAAAAATGCTGGAGAGCTGTGGAAAGACATTGAAGAATATGACGTATGCCAAGAGAAGGACAGAATGCAGAAGGCTCAAAAGATAGTCAACAAATACTATCAGTCAGCTTCAAAGAATTTTTGTTCCTTCCTAGAGGAGAAGGCCATCATTCGAGTTAAAGAAGATCTCAAGAATGTTCGTGGTGACTTATTTAAGGAGAGTCAGCAACAGCTGCTCAAACACTTGGAAAAGGCAGCTGTAGATGGCTTTAAGAACAGCATGTACTTCCTGCGTTTTGTGCAGTTCAAATGGATGGAGAGCCAGCCTTTTGATGAAGAGTGGTTCATGGACTTCAGGGTCCTGGGTAAAGGAGGTTTTGGGGAAGTGTATGCCTGCCAGGCAAAGGCAACGGGCAAAATGTACGCCAACAAGAAGCTTGAAAAAAAGAGACTGAAAAAACGCAAAGGCTATGAGGTAAAGCACTCGGGGCCTCACGCAACCATTCATAGTGTCAGTCAGCAAATATTTAGTTATCACGAAAGTGAGCTCATTCTGCTAATGAGACACATTAAGCACGTTTCTTACCATAACAGTTCAATGCAAAAAGCTTGTGATTCTTTTAAAGACTTCAAAAAGGAAGCGCATTATATCAAGTAAGCATTCAGAGTTTTGAAGAACTTATACAGCTAAACAGGTGTTTGCAGCAATTACTGATCTGCTCTCTGCACAGGCTGTACATGCACATATCTTTAAGTACTTTACCTGCCTTCTGTCAAGAAAGCAGAAAAAGTGTTGTTGGATTAATCATGTTGATTTGTGTTTAGGGAGCAATTGTGGAGAAGCGCATCCTTGCAAAAGTTCACAGTCGCTTCATTGTGACGCTGGCTTATGCCTTCCAGACCAAGACTGACCTCTGCCTGGTTATGACCATCATGAATGGTGGAGACCTAAGGTGCTCTAGAGCAACACCAATTACAGCAAAGATATCTACACATGAACCTAAACACTATGGCTTGCAATGACATGCTAAATACTAGTTTTTGTGGTTAACAGCAAGTTCCACTCCCCTCACCTCTACAAACAAGCGTGTGGTAGAAAAAGAAAAAGCCCAACATTCTTTTCTTTCTTGCAGGTTTCACATGTACAATGTGGATGAAAAAAATCCTGGTTTTGAAGAAAACAGAGCATGTTTCTATACAGCTCAGATCATCTGTGGGCTGGAACACCTTCATCAGCACAGGATCATCTACAGAGATCTGAAGCCAGAAAATGTACTGCTGGATGACGCAGGTGAGCAATTTAGTCTGCAGCACTTAATCTGTTTGCCTGTTTGGACTGTCATTTCACCGCCAAAGTCAGAATCTACATCCAAACCTGTCGACCTTTGCCTTTTAACTATGCTGAAAAGGCTGGGATAACATGAGAAATTACATTACTGGGAGTCAAGATGCCTAGCTCTGATTTGCCAGTCCCCCAGGTGGGTTGAGCAATAGCAGCACCATTTAAGGGGAAATAAAAGGTATAGGATTTATTGCCCAGAAGCATTGGTGCAACAAAGAAATAATTGACCAAACAATTTACTGCAGTGGCTAAATGCACAAACTGTCTGGTTGTTTATTCAGTGTCCATATGCTACTGCTGTAATCAAAGCCTTTTTGCTCAGGACATGTCCGCCTGTCAGATTTGGGTTTGGCTGTTGAACTTCCACCAGGAAAAGATAAAACTACTGGATATGCTGGAACTCCAGGTAAGCCAGTAAACTGCTGTCATACATTATCTTAAGATAAAGTTGCACTGATCAAAAACTGTCATATTGACCCTCAAGGTCAATGCTGCTGACTCAAACATCCGTACCATTGTTCATGTATCATGTAGATTGTAATTCTGGTCTATTGTGTGTGAAATCATGTTACCTGTAAAAATAGGTTTCATGGCACCAGAGCTGCTCCAGAAGAAGGAGTATGATTACTCTGTGGACTACTTTACTCTGGGAGTCACGCTGTATGAGATGATTGCTGCCAAAGGACCCTTTAGAGTACGGGGAGAAAAGGTACCAAACATACATCCTCACGTCTCCTGCTTGTCCTTCTCCAGTACCAGTTCTCTACTGCCTAATCAAGCATGTATGTTTTTTCTTCAGGTCGAGAATGACGAGGTAGCTCGCAGAATTCTAAATGACCCGGTTTCTTACGCACCAAAATTCAGCAAAGAAGGCAAGGACATTTGCGAGGGCCTGATGGAGAAGGACCCGGCTAAACGGCTGGGCTTCAAAAATAATGACTGCGCAGAGCTCAAGAATCAGCCCTTTTTCAAAGAGATTAACTGGGGACGTCTAGAAGCAGGTGATGCCAAGCACACACAGTTCCTAATTGCATGTCTATTAAAAACAAAAAATTATACAAGCCAAAGAAAAAGGAAAAAAGTAAACAGTGACAAAAGGATGCTAATTTGTTTACCTCCTATGTGTTTCGTCTAAAGGAATGCTACCTCCACCATTTGTCCCCGATCCTAAAATGGTCTATGCCAAAGATATTGATGATGTGGGAGCCTTCAGCACAATCAAAGGTGTGGTTCTGGATAACACAGATACTGAGTTCTATAATGACTTTGCATCTGGCAACGTCCCAATACCCTGGCAGGATGAAATGGTTGAAACAGGTGTGTTTGGAGAGCTGAACATCTGGGGAGAAAACGGCAAGTTGCCCAATGACCTTGATCCTAACTATGTGGAAGCCAAAGGGGGAGGATGCGTGCTGCTTTGAATTTAGATGGATGCACACAAATAAACTCCTGATTTTTATTATCAGCAATTTGTACAGCAATCAATGTATTAAATTAATATATTATTTATTTAGTATTTACACACAAATATTTGATTTCTTCTACTTATATTGTGATATCTATATTATTTATAGGGTTACTGAAAAAGTACAGCATGGTGAAATACCATAGCTTAACTAATGAATGTTGGTGAAACATATGTTGCACTGATGAATTGCATTGGTAATATTTTCATTCAGTAATTACAGAAAACATTAACTGTATAGAAATCACATACAATATTATCTGTACTGACACAATACTTATATGTATTTATTATTTATGCATTTATTATTAAGAGACAATGTTTAAATAATTATTACAGGAAACATTTTAGATGCAAGAGGTAAAAGCAATAAATAAAACCTTATGGATGGCAAGTGTTGGTTCCTTTTTTTTTGTAACTTTCTTGTCCCCAGTTGTTTTTATATGAAAATAGTGACAGTGTCAGAAAATACAGCAAATTTCCAGCCAGTGCTTATGGCAAAATGTGGAATAGCTGTAAAATTTACTCCTTGTTTCTGTAGACATGAGCCCAAATCTTTTATCCCTCCATTTTCTTCTGCTTATCCAACTGCTATAACTTCATGCACTTTACCATGTCATACAGCACAAGTCATGCTGCCAGTCTGTCACAGGGCTAACACACAAATAATTATTCATATTTAAGAATTTGCTCAAACTCAAACTCAAACATGAAAATGGTGGAGGAGAGCGGCCAAAAAGTTTGAGATACGACTGTTTCTGTGACACAAAATAAACTTTTAAGATGTTTTCAAGCGAGAGTGTAGACATGTAAACTTCAAATATCTGCTCGATTTATCAATATATCTCTAAATTGCAAAAGTGCTCTGACATTTTCAGAGATCTCCGTCTGTGCTGCTCTATGAGCCAGCTTGCCTTGCCAGCTAACCGAGTAGTTGAGGTTCACTATACCCAAAGAGAACGCCTGACTCCCGGCAAACTCCTGCTGGCTTTCGCCACACAGATATAATTCACTCAGATGATTCACTGCCTGCAGTGAAACTGTGTTGATATTTCACTGATTATTTCCTCATTGTCAAAAACTGGGATTGTCTTTGTGGAAAAAAAGGAAGATCAGGTTTGCTGAAATAGTTGAAAAAACAATAACACATGTTCGTCTTGAGTGTAACTTATGTCTTGCAATTAGCTTGCTCTTGGAAAACAGATGCTGATCTTAATTACACTGCTCTGTGTATTTATTTAAATAATGACCAAAATTAGACAAACCCTGGATTAACAGATTATTGATTATTTTTGTTCAGATAGGTTTTCTGAAGCAGGAATGATCATTCCTGATGCATTTACCTGTGATTATTATAGGGTAAAATCAAATCAAAACTGACCGCACTCATACCCACGCCTACAGCCAATTTAGAATCACCTGGGGAACATGGGGAACATGCAAACTCCACACAGAAAGACCCCAGCTGACCTTTTTTCACCAGTACTGATAGCTTATTTTGCCGTTTACTGAGGATGGAGAACCATTACAAATGCAAATAGACAACAGTGTGAGAACTTTTCAATATCAAAAAAACAAAAATAACTCATGAATAAGGCAGCAACAATCTCACGCATATCAGGGGTCTCTGCTATTAACTTACATAGTGTTTTTCATGGTTTCTAAATCTACATCATATAAGACTGCCCTGTAAATACAGGGAAACTATTTCACTGTATTATTTTTTAATTTGATGACTGGACCATTCTATTCTTTGGTACAAAATTTAAACTGGTGGCATTGATTAGTATATATTAAAGCTAATGCAAAAAAGTCACTTCTAATTAATGAACCATTGACGCCAATTTCTCTTTTTCATATAATAACAAAAGCTCTCCTTCTTTAAAAAAAAAATCACATCAGATCTGTATTGAAATATGTTCAGTTTTCAGATTTTCGTGTTATATTATACTTCAACTATGTGATATTTCACAACAAACTTTGAAATTAATGTTAAAATAACACAGTTCAGTGGCATTATATTGCAATGTAATGGAGTTGAATTGCTTTCAGTGTTACTTTAACGTGCAAAGTTTTCAAAAACTGTTTAGGATTTTACACATTTCAGAGGAAAACAACTCAGCAGCGAAAGCAATTAAAAATCAATCAACAGTTTAATCACACTGTAAATCTTTAACTTTACATATCAAATGTTTAGCAGGACTATGAACCTACAGCTATGTTGGCAATTTTGCACAGTGACACACACACACACACACACACACACACACACACACACACACACACACACACACACACACACAAATCCTAATCTGACAGTGGTTTGAAACAAAACGCTGGATCACAGAAGTCACAAGGATTCATTATCTGGTTATCATGATTGCCTGTAAAAAATTTCATGACAGTACAGTCAATAATTACTAGGATGTTTTTGTCAGAACTGAAGTGGTTGTGACACACCCACTAGTCTGGAAGAAATCATGTAAGTTACAGTAAATTGAATTATTCCAGCGCAGCAGTAACTTAAAGGTCCACTGTCCACATCAATGTTTTTTCAAGCATCTTTCTCTATGTGTCTGTGTGCGTGTCTGTGTGCGTATGTGTGTGAAAGAGAGATAGCGACACAGGGAATTGGGGAGTACTGTACTCTTAGCTATGAATCACTCTATTTATAAAACCAATACTGAAGCTGTGACTTAATCGAAACTCTGTTATCTACAGTGCACAGAACCTGACTGAGGTTTAAATATGCTGCATTATTTAAACAGTTTTTGCTGAACTTACTACATTATCAAACCACACATGAATCGTCCTCTAAACTTAACTCAGGGGGCATTACAGAGCATTTTGTTCAATTAAATAATATTTTAAACTATGAAAGTCGTTTTTATAGACAACCAAATTAAATCACTTCATTTAGTTTCAAGCTGCCCATGTTGAAGCTAATTTTGTGTTGAACTGTTGTTACAGTCACATCTTCCCTGTAAAGATTTCTTTTTGGATGGATTTTGTTTAATTGAAGCACCGGAAACTGTTTCAGTCCAAACTCATCCATACTCAGCGTAGTACCAATAGCAGATGGTGGTTGGCATCTAACGCAGCTTATAAACTAAAGTCAACCAGCTGATGCAGATAAACCATTTTTTTCAAATTGCAGTTCAAACAATTTTATAACTGCAACATTATCTACAAAATCACCATACACACAAATAAAAAACAATAAACAATGACTCATAAACAAAGGAATGTTTGATTTACACCTTATCAGCAGATTTGCCATTAACTTAATGACTGTGCTGCTCCCCATTGGGTGCTAACCTACGTCATTTACAGATCTCCTCTAACTTGGATTCAAACTTATGGACAAAGAAACGGCCCATTTGGAGCAGACCTGAAAACCATGGTTACAAAAGTATGGTAGTAATAATCATACATCTGACAATTAGAGCTGAAATATGAAAGACACTTTCTAGGGATATATGACACTTGCAGTATATAAATTTTTTTACAAGTGGTTAAAATTTAATAACTTCAAATCAAGTCACTGAAATAATCAAAATAAAATTTTTATCTTGAATAATAAAGTAGTGTGTTGTGTCCAAGTGCTGCTTCATCTGAGAGCATTAATGCTGGGGGGTGATATCTGGTCACAGCCTGGTGTCAGATGCTGAAAATGAAACTCACCTCAGATTTGTTTAAAGCAGATTTTCCCTGTAAGCAAGGAGGTCAGTGCGGACACAGGTAAATCAGTATTTCAACTTAATGACAAGAGGGCAGGGAGATAAAACATTAACATAAGATTATTTGTTAAAGCATTAATACTTCTTCGGTACTTTTATATGACAGTACTTTGAACTCTGCTTTTGATTGCTGCTCGCAAAAGAGAATTCCCATTTGATAAGATACAGACTTTAAGTGGTCGTTTGAGGTTTCCTAGAAATATAGAACTGCTTGTTTCAAAGAGAGGGCAAACATTACATTTATTCTAAGTCACCTTCAGGCATTGTTGAGGAGATCTTCATGCGTAATCACTGAATTTTTAAAAAAAGGACTGCTCACATAATAAACAGTGTACATAAATGCTGCACTTTTGCACATTTCCATATGTTTCTTCCTCATGTATAGACACAAATGAAGTACAAGGCTGTGTTGTAGCAGCCTGTCAAGTGCTGTAACTAAGTTTAAGGATATAATTCCCTGTGAAGGTGCTTTCAGGTGAAATCACTGTCAAATAATGTTTAAACTATATGCTCAAACAAACAAAAGGGGATTTACAAAAAATTAGGAAATGTGAATGCATCTTTTATTGCTTAATTATGACTACAAAAATATACTTTTCTACCTTTTAGAAATAACCTAAACAACCTTCAGTGTTTGCTCTGCCCTTAAATCAGCATTTCCCCATAAGTATTTGAACATGAAATAAGCTCATGAAAATTACAAGTAACAAACTCCTCAAAAACAGGATACAGACAGATGGACAAGATGATGTAACTAACAAAAAACCTTATACACCCAAAGTAAACCTGCAGTACACTACAATACAGACATAAGATGTTCTTGATCACTCTCAGTATCATTAAATCTTTACCTGGTTGTCTTATTTTATCCACAATATAGTTATAATATAGTATTAAATCTAAAGTACTGCATTAAATTACGCAGAAGCAAAAAGATTAGGGTCACTGTTTCCTGAAAAGTCACTGCACCCAGTGTGCTTTGGTTCTTTAAAGCTGTAATTACTGCAAAAGCTTATTTCCACCTTAACTACAAATATGAAGACTTCTATAGAAATGCTCCTTACATACTTGAAATTTCTACAGTACAGCACTTGCCAAACGTGCGTAATAATCATCCATTTTGGGCGGGAATAGCAGTCTTATAATGCAGCTACAGCCTATAAATCAATATTCAAATTAGTTCAGGCATCAGAGTGCATGAGAAAAAAATCCCGAGTCGGTTCTCACATTCTCAAAATGTATATCAGATACAGAAGCCACGACTAGAGCTCCACACGGATCCAATATTTATTACTTCTGCTAATTATTAATAGTTATTGTCAAGATGAACATGCTCATTGAGGTTGTGGCACTTTTTCTAGGTTTTGTTAGTTGGATAATGATTTTTATATCACTACAAGATCAATATTGGAGGGAATCCACCCAAGACGGGAGCGTAATATTAACTTCTGCAATCTATGAGAACCTATGGATGTCTTGTGCGAGTGACTCAACAGGGGCGTATAACTGTCGTGAATTTCCATCCCTTTTTGCTCTTCCAGGTAAGTAAAAGTAACTAATAGCTACTTTTTAAAATCTTTACGTTACATTGATTTGTTCATCTTCCAAAATCTGCTATTTATGACTATTACAGGTGATTAATATAAAATTACTCTGGATTATATTCATATCTGGCAGATTATCATATATATATTTTATTTTTTCTTGCTAATTTAGCAAAATTGTAATAGATGAATTAAAGTTGATTAATGTGTGGGACTTTCTTCTTTGAGTATCCAAATTAGGAACTTCATATAAATAATCAGATAATCGAGTCATAACAAAAAGCAAAAAAAACATATGTATCGCAATGCCTAGGCTGTAATCGGCAGGGGTGACAAAAACAACAGCAACTGTGCAATCCAATCCAATACCTTTGTAAACTTGATGATGTAAGTTTATATCTTGCCATGTCTGTGTAGGCAAAGTTTTTTTGTACCTGTAACTCTATCAACAGTATTTAAGGCATTTTGCGGTGGATATCTATTCTTTGTTATTTTATACATGATAACTGCATACTGGATTAAGCAGCAAGTCACACAGTCCCTAGGTCATGCAAGGTAGTACTTCAGTCCACTAAGGAACCAATAAAACCTGTTTTTAGAGATGTTCAGAAAGCTAACATGCTTTAAGCAATTTAGTTTAAAAGTAGGGAGTGAGTAGATTTTAAAGTTAAATGTTTCTTGAATTCATTACCAAACACAATGACACTAGAAGACTAATAAAGAGATGCACCTTCATCACCCAGTGCCACAACTGTTCCCATTATCCCTTGGAGAGAGGGTGAAATAATTTTAATTTTTAATTTTATTGACATGGTGCTTAAAGCAAATGGCAAAATGTGACACATAGCTTTAAGTCCATAGACATTTGTTAACCACCTCTCTGTGGCCTCATAAGCTGGGTAAACATTTGGAGTCTTTGAAAAGGTTGAATAGAACCCAGAATAAAAGGGAATCTTGAGTGGGTGAGAAATTAATCATTTTTACTTTTTGTAGCATCTTAGCTCAGGGGTTGCTGGGAAATTTTCTGACACATTAAGGCTGTGTGGCCAACAGTTCTTCACATTTATACAGGAAGGTAGTTTGGAGATCAACATTTGATTTAAGTCTACTTTTCTTTGGATAACTGTATACGATTTGGGCTAAAGACAAAAAAAAGGAAATATGAATGCAGTACTAGAAGATATTGCTTTCTTTCTGGGCTTTCTGGGTTGGATAATGGTTCCAAATCAATATTAGAGTGAAATTATTGTGGATGGTAATGCTATTCCCACATCAACAATCTATGAAAAGCCTGGATGTCCTGAGCAACTGAGTCTACAGGAGTTCAAACTGCTGTGATTTCCCATCTTTGCTCACACTTAGTAGTATGTGGTCCACATATAAACACATTTTTTTCTTTCTCTCTTTTTGGTATTAACGACTACTTATCTGGCTTAAAAGCTATATAGTTACTCAAGTTCTGGATTTTACAGACTGTGACAGCAAACAAGATTTTTGTAACAGAGTACTTGAAAAAAATATATAACATATATAATAACAGTCTGACCTTGAGTGATACACCATGACAAAATGGTTGTTCTTATTTGTTAATGTTTTCCTCTACATTTGCTTGCTATGGGCGTGGCTGTGCTTTATGTGTCTGGAAAGTTCTACTGCACTAAGCACTGGTGGACAGAGTAAATGCAACCACAGTAACTCCAGAAAAAAATAGATGCAATAAAAACTCTGACGGAATTATAAGTAATAAGATTTGTCCCCAATCTGCCAAGCCCTTCAAACTACTTTGGCTAAGTCACTGTTTGAGTATGAAGTTATACATAAACACAAATTTTTGTAGTGATATAATGAACAAGTATTGTATTGTACTCAAACATTTCTCCAGTATTGACTGCGACCCTGTGGAAACTTTTCTATACCATCTATTCTGGTTGATTGTTACTAAAAAAGAACTGAGATGGGCTGCCCAGCCTGGTCATAAGATCTGCCTGGACCTGAAAATAGAAACAAACCAAAAACCAGCAAAAACTAAATAAGAAAAAACAATAGAACATATTCAACTGCACCAAAGAGTAAAACAGTTAAATGTCTGTATATAAAAGTCCCTGTTAGTAAATGATTTAATAACTGATCAACATATTGATTTATTGAGCCTTACAGAAACCTGGTTACAGCAGGATGAATATGTTAGCTTAAATGAATCAACACCCCCGAGTCCCACTGTCAGAATGCTTGAAGCTCAGGTTGAGGAGGAGTGGCAGCAATCTTCCACTCCAGCTTATTAATTAAACAAAAGACTCAGACACTCAGTCCACCCTAATTGGAAAATTCAAAAACCGGTTTTATTTGTTATTATCCATCATCCACCTAGTCCTTACTCAGAGTTTCTGTCTGATTTCTTTTTTTTTTTTTTTTAACTTAATTCAGATAAAATAATTATAGTGGGTGATTTCAATATCCATGTGGATGTTTAAAATGATGGCCACAACACTGCATTTGAAATTACATTCAAAATGTAAATGAGCCCACCCACCACTTTAACCACACTCTGGATTTTGTTCTGACATAGTTCAGACCTAGCAATATTTTTATTTATTTATTTTGTTAAAAGCCTGTCATGTCTGGCAGTTTTCACAATCAGAATCATAATCCGAATGCATTGTTGTACCAAACATATTTGCTTTTACAAGAAGAGCTCTATAAGTTCTCTATAGGCTACTCTTGTTAATGTTCGTCTTTTTCTTTTATTTATTCATTTATTTTGAACATTGTTCACACAATATGAGCTACAGGGGTTGGACAATGAAACTGAAACACCCGGTTTAAGACCACAATAATTGATTAGTATGGTGTAGGGCCTCCTTTTGCAGCCAATACAGTGTCAGTTCATCTTGGGAATGACATATACAAGTCCTGCACAGTGGTCAGAGGGATTTTAAGCCAGGATAGTGGCCAGGTCACGACGTGATGCTGGTGGAGGAAAACGTTTCCTGACTCGCTCCTCCAAAACACCCCAAAGTGGCTCAATAATATTTAGATCTGGTGACTGTGCAGGCCATGGGAGATGTTGAACTTCACTTCCATGTTCATCAAACCAATCTTTCACCAGTCTTGCTGTGTGTTTTGGTGCATTGTCATCCTGATACACGGCACTACCTTCAGGATACAATGCTTGATGCACATGGTCCTCCAGAATGGTTCGGTAGTCCTTGGCAGTGACGCGCCCATCTAGCACAAGTATTGGGCCAAGGGAATGCCATGATATGGCAGCCCAAACCATCACTGATCCACCCCCATGCTTCACTCTGGGCATGCAACAGTCTGGGTGGTACACTTCTTTGGAGCTTCTCCACACTGTAACTCTTCCGGATGTGGGGAAAACAGTAAAGGTGGACTCATGAGAGGACAATACATGTTTCACATTGTCCACAGCCCAAGATTTGCGCTCCTTGCAACATTGAAACCGACGTTTGGCATTGGCACGAGTGACCAAAGGTTTGGCTATAGCAGCCCGGCCGTGTATATTGACCCTGTGGAGCTCCCGACGGACAGTTTTGGTGGAATCAGGAGAGTTGAGGTGCACATTTAATTCTGCCGTGATTTGGGCACCCGTGGTTTTATGTTTTTTGGATACAATCCAGGTTAGCACCCGAACATCCCTTTCAGACAGCTTCCTCTTGCGTCCACAGTTAATCCTGTTGGATGTAGTTCGTCCTTCTTGGTGGTATGCTGACATTACCCTGGATACCGTGGCTCTTGATACATCACAAAGACTTGCTGTCTTGGTCACAGATGCACCATGAAACCTCCCACACTAAAATGACAGGTGTTTCAGTTTCATTGTCCAACCTCTGTAGATACACATATAAAAACATATTCACATACGGTATATACATACACACACACAATCTTGCTGCGTTATGTTGTAATGTATGCGTGTGCCTGTCTCTGTCATGAAATGTACTCAATAATGAGGGCAAGAAGCCACAACAATGCCTCCCGGGATCTAAAGGTAAACAGGGAAAGACCCAGGGGAACTGGGCCATCCACAGCCCACAAGGAGCTCAGAAGCCCTGTGGCCACACATCCTGATGCCAAAGGGCAAGAGCCCCAGAGAGTCAGAGGCAACGAGCAGCCCACCTCCCCTGAAGCCCTTCCCCCCATGTGGGACATGGTTTCAGAGGGCTTGGCAATTTTTCTTGAAAGCTCCCTCCTGACTGATCTTTTTTTAATAACAATACGTTTACTTTAATGGAATTCACAGCAGTGGGAAATAAGTTTTATTACAGTAGTCACTAGTTTTACATTCTCACTGTGTACAACTTTGGATGCCGTGGTTCCTCTGAAAAAGAAAGTCTCAAATCAAAAGTGCCTGACTCCCTGGTATAACTCACAAATGCACAGCTTAAAGCAGATAACCAGTAAGCTGGAGAGGAAATGGCATCTGACTAATTTAAAAGATCTTCACTTAGCCTGGAAAAAAGTTTGTTGCCCTACAAAAAAGCCCTCCGTAAAGCTAGGACATCTTAATATTCATCACTAATTGCAGAAAATAAGAACCCTAGGTTTCTTTTCAGCACTGTAGCTCTGTTGAGCTCTGACTCTTCTGAGCTCCTTTAAATTTAATTATTAATGACTTCATGAATTTCTTCACAAATAAAATTTTGACCAGTAGAGAAAAAAATATTCATAACTATCTCAAAGACTTATCTTCATGTTCAGCTGTTTTCAGTACTCCTGGTATTTGTTTACACTCTGTCTGATTGATCTTTCTGAGTTAACTTCAGTAGTTACTTCCTCCAAACCATAATTTAACCTGTAATTAAACCGCTATTTAAAAAGTACTCACTTAACCCAGCTGTCTTAGCTAATTATTGGCCAATCTCCAACCTTCCTTTTCGCTCAGAAATTCTTGAAAGAGTAATTGTAAAACAGCTAACTGATCATCTGCAGAACAAGGTTATTATCGTTAACAAAAACGATACCTATATATATATATATATATATATATATATATATATATATATATATATATATATATATATATATATATATATATAGTTTTGGATTTTAATTATAGTTTAGTTTTAGTTAGTTTTCAGAGTGGTTTTGCTTATTTTTATTAGTTTTTATTTTTGGTTTCATGCTTGGTTTTAGTTTAGTTTTCATTAGTTTTACTTTTTCATACTTCGTCAGGTGCAAGAGTGACTATTGTGTAATGAAAACTCGACAAAAGATATTGTTTTAAAAATTGCATTCAACAACCAACTGTTCACAAAATAGCAGCATTACGTGCTCAATGTGTGTAATATTAAGGACACACATGAACATCAACAGGAAGAAATATAAAGAAAAACATGAACCCCAAAACTCAAACTCTACAATAAAATTAGCATCAGTGCAGTACACATGGTGTATAACATCAGAACACGGCAAATGTTTTAAAAAAACAAACTGAACTCTTTGAAGGAGTCAAAGCTCAAATCCAGCTGCATCCTGATGTTTTCCACCATATGAAGCTGCTTCTGTTTTGGAGCTGTACAGAGGGCTAGCTTGGTTAGATGCTCCTAATTAGACTTGCAGGGTCTTTGCGGCCTCTGTACACAACCTACGGAAGTGTCCGACCTGATGTCGGCATTTATGCTTGTGTAGCTGGATTATGTGTGTTAATTAGCATGTTGTCAGTGCTGGTGTTTTTTGGTCCTCGCTCTTTGTGCTCAGTTTTTGGCTGCAAACATATTTGTCCCTGTTTTTTCACTTTCTTCATTCCCTCACATCCATCCTGATAGTTTCAGAAGTCTCCCCCAGGAATTTGCTGACATTTGTGAGTCCTTGTATTGATTCTTTGATTATTAACTTTCGCCCTATTGATTGCCCACATCCTTCAAGTCCCCTTGACATCAGTCACAGGTTCTCTGACTTTTTCCATGAAAAAGTTAACACTATTCATCGATACCTCCTGGCACCTGCACAGACACTGCTGGATCTCCTCTCTCCCGCTCTGCATTTATCTCATTACTTCTTTTACTTCCTTCTCCTCTGTAAATTCCTCCTAGGTTATGAAGTGGATATCTCTGGCTAAATCCTCCACCTGCACTCTCGACCCCGTGCAGACAGCATCGGTGAAGACATGTGCACCTACTCTATGCCCCCTTATAGTAGATATCATCAACTCTTCTCTGGAGTCAGGAGTGATACCCTCTAGCTTTAAAACTGCCTCAGTGACTCCAATTCTCAAGAAACCAGGTCTCGACCCTGATGACCTTAACAATTATCGGCCTATCTCTAACCTTCCTTTTCTTAGTAAAATCTTGGTAAGAGCAGTAGCCACCCAACTGCAGCAACACATGACTAACCATAACCTCTATGAACCTTTACAATCTGGCTTCAGAGCACACCACAGCACTGAGACTGCACTCATTAAAATCACTAATGATCTTCTTGTTGCTGCTGACTCTGGCCTTATCAGCATCCTCATCCTCCTGGACCTCTCTGCAGCTTTTGACACCATTTCTCATACCATCTTTCTTACCTGTTTGTCCAGCTATCTTGGTCTCACTGGCACTGCTCTCTCCTGGTTTCAGTCCTACCTCTCCAACCGTACACAGTTTGTCACAGTGGGAGGCTCCCGCTCCACCTCTGCTCCAGTTCACCATGGCGTGCCTCAAGGTTCTGTGCTTGGACCCCTTCTCTTCACCATCTATATGTTTCCCCTTGGTCAGATCATCCATCACCATGGTCTCTGTTTTCATTCTTACGCTGATGACACTCAACTTTATCTTAGTACCAAACCCTCCTCTCAGTTCCCCCCTCAATCTCTTGTCAGTTGTCTGCATGAAATCAAAACCTGGATGTCATTTAATCTACTTAAGCTAAACAGTAATAAAACAGAGCTCTGGGTTGTGGCCCCAAAGCCCTACTTCAGAAACTGGGAGACCTACTCATCGACACAGATGGTTCCCCCATCTCACCTTCACCATATGTTCACGACTTGGGTGTCATCTTAGACTCCACACTTTCATTCAAGAATCATATTAAATTAGTCACTAAGACAGCCTTTTTCCACCTTATGAACATCTCTAGACTCCGGCCTCTACTTACTGATTCTATAGCAGAGACCCTTATCCATGCCTTTGTCACCAGCCGGCTGGACTACTGCAATGGGGTCTAGTTCTGGATCTCTGGCAAAGCCCTGGACAGGCTCCAGTATGTCCAGAACTCAGCTGCCAGACTTCTAACCCGCACTAAGGTTTAGCATCACATCACCCCCACCCTTATTAATGTTAGGGTTGCGCTGCTGTGCAGGCAGGAAGGAGGAAGGACCCCACATGCAGACTCCGGGAAGGTGTTGTTAACACTCACTTTATTTACAGAAACACAAAAACACGGACGTGAACTCTCCTCACAAAAACACACAGGAAAGGGAGAGACGCAGGGACGACAGCAGGGAACAACCACAATGACGCGAACACGAGGCACAGAAAACACCGGACTTAAATACACATGAGGGAACACAGGTGAAGCACATTACACAGACGAGACAGGAGGAAGCAAAACTGAACAGGACCCACAGAGACCACAAGACTACCAAAATAAAACAGGAAACACCAGGGAAACAAGGACGCAGACCTAACACACAAAACATAAGACACCGGGCCACCGGCCCGGGACCATGACAGTACCCCCCCCTCAAAGGGCCGGCTCCTGACGGCCACACAGAACACACAAAAAAAACAAAAAAACAAAAACCAGACCAGGGAGGGAGGCGGGGGACTCGGACGGAGGGACCAAAACAAAAACAATAGTCCAAACATGGATCAAAACCAGAAAAACAACCCACAGAGTCCGGGGGCCGACCGGGGGGCCGACCGGGGGGCCGACCACGCTCCCAGCGGCGGCGGCGACGAAGAGGAGCAGACGAAGGGGGAGGCCGACCGCGCTCCCAGCGGCGGCGGCGGCGACGAAGAGGAACACCAGGCGAAGGCCGACCGCGCTCCCAGCGGTGGCGGCGGTGACGAG
Source organism: Pterophyllum scalare (assembly GCA_024447675.2). Taxonomy (NCBI): domain Eukaryota; kingdom Metazoa; phylum Chordata; class Actinopteri; order Cichliformes; family Cichlidae; genus Pterophyllum; species Pterophyllum scalare. The sequence continues at coordinate 51,179 of JAMQGT020000652.1, read as the reverse complement.
GAAGAGCAGGCGCAGGGGGAGGCCGACCGCGTATCCAGCGGCGGCGACGACGACGAAGAGGAGCAGCAGGCGCAGGGGGAGGCCGACCGCGCTCCCAGCGGCGGCGACGACGACGAAGAGGAGCACCAGGCGCAGGGGGAGGCCGACCGCGCTCCCAGCGGCAGCGGCGAGGACGGAGGCGACGAAGAGCCGGAGGCCGACCGCGCTCCCAGCGGCGGCGGCGAGGACGGAGGAGACGAAGAGCCGGAGGCCGACCGCGCTCCCAGCGGCGGCGGCGAGGACGGAGGCGACGAGGAGCGGGACCCTCAGGCGGACGGCCGCGTGGCATGTGGCGGCGAAGAGCGGGACCCTCAGGCGGACGGCCATGTGGCATGCGGCGGCGAAGAGCGGGACCCTCAGGCGGACGGCCACGTGGCATGCGGCGGCGAAGAGCGGGGTCCTCCGCCGGGGATGTCCTGGATGGGGGTGCTGAGGGAGCTGAAGGGATCGAAGCTGCAGAGGGGACTGAAGCAGCAGAGGGGACTGAAGGGACTGAAGCAGCAGAGGGGACTGAAGCAGCAGAGGGGACTGAAGGGACTGAGGATGAGGGAGCAGCAGCTGACTGACACAGGGAAGGAGGCGCTGGGGCTACAGCAGCTGACTGAGACGGGGAAGGAGGCGCTGGGGCTACAGCAGCTGACTGAGACGGGGAAGGAGGCGCTGGGGCTACAGCAGCTGACTGACACGGGGAAGGAGGCGCTGGAGCTACAGCAGACTGAGACTGAGAGGGCGCTGGAGCTACAGCAGACTGAGACTGAGAGGGCGCTGGAGCTACAGCAGACTGAGACTGAGAGGGCGCTGGAGCTACAGCAGACTGAGACTGAGAGGGCGCTGGAGCTACAGCAGACTGAGACTGAGAGGGCGCTGGAGCTACAGCAGACTGAGACTGAGAGGGCGCTGGAGCTACAGCAGACTGAGACTGAGAGGGCGCTGGAGCTACAGCTGACTGAAACGGGGATGAAGGCTTGGCCCTGGCCGCCCCCACCCGCGGAACAGGTACGGGTGCAGAGGCCGGCCCGTCCGTGGCCGCCCCCACCCGCGGAACAGGAACGGGTGCAGAGGTCGGCCCGTCCGTGGCCGCCTCCACCCGCGGAACCGGGAACGGGAGTGCAGCCCCGCTCATTATCTGCTCCACATAGCACAGTGTCATTGTGGGTAGAAAGTCCGGAAGCCATGGGAAGTCCGACAAAAGCCTATGCAGTCCCTGTGCCAAGACTCTCCCCTGCTTATCACAGGGCTGCCGGAACCACTGGAGGCAAAGGTCCAACACCAGCTTACAGACCCTGTGCTTGGAGTCCTTATTGGGTGGTTCACTCGGTGGCTCAGCCCGGGAACCCAGCGTTCCACCTTCCGACACCGGCTGAAGTGGTGGTGGAGCGAGTGAGCGGGGTGGCCAGGGACCCCCACATCCCAAGAAAGGGGGAGATGATCCCCCCGGTGGAAACACGGAAGCCGGCCCAGGAGAAAAGTCCCGTCGTCGCTGCTGGGAACTCTTCTTTCTCCGAGACCGTGTGGTGTGCACCGGGGGAGAGGGGTCGGCGAGCTGACCGGCAGAAGAGCGAGCAGCTGGAGCCAAAAACAGTGCACCGGTGCGGATGACCGGCGGCGTGGGCTGAGGAGGCGAGTGGCGTCGCCTCGGACTGCTCCAATATGCCGGTCCCCCCAGAACCAGGCGAGTGCCGTCGTAGCGAGCGGAGTCTGCGGGGTCCGCTCGTGGTCGCGTCATTCTGTTAGGGTTGCGCTGCTGTGCAGGCAGGAAGGAGGAAGGACCCCACATGCAGTCTCCGGGAAGGTGTTGTTAACACTCACTTTATTTACAGAAACACAAAAACACGGACATGAACTCACCTCACAAAAACACACAGGAAAGGGAGAGACGCAGGGACGACAGCAGGGAACAACCACAATGACGCGAACACGAGGCACAGAAAACACCGGACTTAAATACACATGAGGGAACACAGGTGAAGCACATTACACAGACGAGACAGGAGGAAGCAAAACTGAACAGGACCCACAGAGACCACAAGACTACCAAAATAAAACAGGAAACACCAGGGAAACAAGGACCTAACACACAAAACATAAGACCGGCCCGGGACCATGACAATTAACCTACATTGGCTCCCAGTAGTCTCGCATTGTGTACAAGATCCTTCTCCTCACTTACAAATCCCTCAGTGCTTTGTCCCCTCAGTATTTGTCCGATCTTTTGCAGCCATACAAACAGCCTCGGACATTATGGTCCTCAGCCTTGGGTCTGCTCGCTGTTCCTCACACCATCCGCCATACTTTTGGGGACAGAGCTTTCAGTGTGGCAGCCTCTACTCTCTGGAACTCTCTCCCTGCTCAGCTTCGCAATGCCCCATCACTGGACACTTTTAAGAAACTGTTCAAAAAGGCCTTCAATTCCTAGTTGGTTTTTTTTTCTCTCATTGTTCAGCGTCCTTGGGTATCATGAAAGGTGCTATATAAATCCAAGTTATTATTATTATTATTATTCCTGATTGTTATTCTCTGACTGATAAATTCAAACACTGCGGCGAAAAGTAGCTGGAAACACACAAGGAATGAACAGGTTAAACACAGCGTTGCAGGCTGTGTGAACCCAACGAGAAACCCCTTTATGGGATTCTTTCGCTTTCTTGGCAGACCGCTGCCAATACTTTGTGGACCAGCGCGGTGAGCACGCACACGCACAAACTACTAGAGCGGAAAAAAAATGATTTCATATCAATCCATAAGGGTTTTAAATAAAACAATGAAAACAAAGGTCATTTTTATCTATAATTTCAGATAGTTCTGTAAACTCACAATACAGTTTTAGTTATTGTTTTTCCTTTTAATTATGGTTATTTATTTCACTTAATGAAAATGTTTTTTCAATTTCAGTTTTTGTTATTTCGTATGTTTTCATTAACTATAATAACCCTGTTTGTTACAAAGTTTACGGCCAGCAGGACCCAGCTTGGTGGTATCACGTGGTATGGCCAAACTCACATGCAATTGGTCAGTGGGTTTCCTTGAACGCTTCACCACTACCATAAGGACTGTAAAAGCTGCGCCGGTAAACCAGAAAGCACTCAAGATTTTAAGTGGTCATTTCTGTTTTGGTATTAGGTTTGGGTCCACATGAGACATCATTTCGGTCCATATCCGGACTGAGGTCCGCCTACTGGTGACCTCTGTCATATGAGATCTGTGTCTGGTTGTGGATGATGACAAAATGCGTGGAACACTTCTCAAGTGGAAAAACTGCACCAACCTCAAAGTCCACCTGAGAAGTACGCACAAGGAAACCCCTCTGAATCTATGCCATAACCTGACGTACACCTCTCGAGAAATGTAACTACACATTGGGTCCATGCAGCCCACAACAAATGTGATTGGACTGTTCTGCACTGCCGAGTCCTCTCATGCATTTCTGGCTACTTTTTGCTGCAGCTTTTGAATTTATCATTGAGAGAATAACAATCAGGAATAATAATAAAAACATCAATATAAGGACTCACAAATGTGAGGGAGACTGGACTGCTGGTAATATTGGGATGGATGGAAGGGAATGAACAAAGTGGAAAAAACCCAGACAAATATGTTTGGAGCCAAAAAAAATGAACAAAAATAGCAAGGACCATGGAGGGGAAAAGTCCCAGATTTTTTTGTTTCTGTAGGCTGGCATCACATATAAAACACCAGCATGTGACCGTAAGGTAAACACACATAATGTAGCTAGGTTGGGTACATAGGCCCCACAAAGACCCAGCACTGAAGTCTAATTAGTATCTAACCAAGCTAGCTCTCTGAACAGCTCTGACAGAGAACCAGCATCATGTGGTCATAACATCAGAATGCAGCTGGATTTGCGCTTTGATTCCTTCACAGAGTTCAGTTTGTTTTTGTCAAACATTCACTGCATTCTGATGTTATACGCGGTATTGTTAATCTGCTGCTCTGAAGCTTAAGTTTATTGGGAGCTTATTGCAGAGTTAATTGGGTTTTGGAGTTTATGTTTTTTTAAAATTTTTCTCCCTGTTAATGTCTCATGATGTTCATGTGTGTCCTTAGTATTACACACATTTAGCACATAATGCTGCTAGCTTGTGAACAGTTGGTTGTTGAATACAATTTTTTTCTTTTGTTGAGTTCTTATTATTAGTTACGCTTGTAGCTTGAACTGCGCCTGACATATAAAGTTTGAAAAAACTAAAACTAATGAAAACTAAACTAAAACTAAGCATTAATAAAAAATAAAAAATAATAAAAATGAGTAAAACCACTCTAAAAACTAATTAAAACTGAATTAGAGGCAAAAATTAAAAGTTACAATGAAAACTAAAATGTAAAATCCAAAACTATTATAACCCTGCTGCAGAGGAATGGTTTATTTGAAGAGTTTCAGTCAGGTTTCTGAATTCACCACAGTACAGAAACAGCATTAGTGAAGGTTACAAATGATCTTCTTATTGCCTCTGATAATAGACTCATATCTGTACTTGTCCTGTTAGACCTCAGTGCAGCTTTTGATACTGTTGACCATAACATTTTATTACAGAGATTAGAGCACGCCATAGGTATTAAAGGTAATGCGCTGCAGTGGTTTGAATCATATTTATCAAACAGACTCCAAATTGTTTATGTGAATGGGGAGTCTTTTACACGCACTAAGGGTAATTATGGAGTTCCACAGGTTCAGTGCTAGGACCAATTTTATCTACATGATACATGCTTCCTTTGGGCAGTATTAATTAGAAAGCATTGCATACATTTTCATTGTTATGCAGATGATACCCAGCTTTATCTATCCATGAAGCCAAATGACACATCAATTAGTTAAATTGCAGGAATGTCTTAAAGACATAAAGGCCTGCATGACCTAATTTCCTGCTTCTAAATTCAGATTAAACTTAAGTTATTATACTCTGCCATAAAAATCTTAGAAACATGGTGTCTAACCAGATATTTACTCTGGATGGCATTACCTTGGCCTCCAGAAATATTACAAGAATAATCAGGCCCCATCTTATCTTAAACACTTCATAGTACCATATCAGTCTAAGAGCACTTCGCTCTCAGACTGCTGGCTTACTTGTGGTTCCTAGGATACTTAAGAGAAGAATGGGAGGCAGAGCCTTCAGAGGCCCTCTTCTGTGGAACCAGCTCCCAATTTGGATTCGGGAGACAGACACCCTCTATTTTTAAGATTAGGCTAAAAACTTTGCTTTTTGATCAAGCTTATAGTTAGGGCTGGATCAGGTGACCCTGAAACATCCCTTAGCTATTATGCTATAGGCCTAGGCTGCTGCGGGGGTTCCCATGATGCACTGAGTATTTCTTATCATTCACCTCTTTTTACCCTGTTTATACCCCACTCTGCATTTAATCTCTGGCTCTCTGCTATGGCATGTCTTTTGTCCTGTCTCTCTCCCCTCAGCCCCAACCGGTCGCGGCAGATGCCTGCCCCTCCCTGAGCCTGGTTCTGCCGGAGGTTTCTTCCTGTTAAAAGGGAGTTTTTTCTTCCCACTGTCACCAAGTGCTTACTCATAGGGGGTTGTTTTGAATTTTGGGTCTTCTCTGTAATTATTGTAGAGTCTTTACCTTACAATATAAAGCTCTTTGAGGTGACTGTTTGTTGTGATTTGGCACTATATAAATAAAACTGAAACTGAATTTCCAATTCTCTAAAACATTTGTATTTACAATATGATTATTTTTTCAGATGGAAAATGTGGGCTGTTTTAACAATGAAAATATTTGTGCTTTGCCTGAAGTTCCTTATATCATTGTGTGGGTCTTGTGGGGCTCTGCATCTGCTGATAGAAACAGCATTGTTTAACTTTTTTTTTTTTAATACCAAAGAGCCATTAAGTGGAGGATTTCAGACTGAAACTTCAAACCAATTAAAATCTGACAGCAAAATATTTTGTGCTAATGATATACTTCTTTATATACACGTTTCATATGAATCTTAATTGAAACAAACAAAAAACAAATCCTTGCACAATACTTACCAGCTTACTGCTTAGTTTCTTTTTTCAAACGTATTTATATTAAAATTACATGGTACACAAAATCATAACTTATTATTATGTCTCTAATGTTTGTATACAGGGTACATTCAGGCCTCCCGAGCATTGATGATTGCTTCTATGGTGTTTGGGACATTTGGTCTTTCGGCTACACTCGCAGGAATGAAGTGCTCAAAAATAGGTGGAGAAAACTACACCTTGAAAAGCAAGGTTGCTGCGATTGGAGGAGTGTTTTTTCTACTGCAAGGTAAAGACTTGGGGTGGATGCAATAGCCATGTAACAAAAATGCATGAAAAAACTTGCTTTCAAGAGTCATTTTAAACAGGCATTTTTAGGAGCATGTGAAAATGATTGATCATTAAAACCAGGCACCTGTCAAATATAAACATGTCTGGTTTTCCAATTTTGCAGAAGACAAGCATATCATTCGATATGCTATCATATGATATTGTATGATATGATATTATCAGACGGTTTACTAGTTCGAAAGGTTATCACTACTCTAACAAACCTGGTGATATGTGTGGGCGCCCAGTAATATGTCAGGGACCAAATATTATATTTGTCCCTGTTGGGGTTGCTGTAGCTCAGAAGGTAGAGCAGGCTACCTATTAATGAGAAGGTTGGTGGTTCAATTCCTGGCTTCAAAGTATCCAGAGTTTTGGACAAGATACTGAACCTCAAGTTGCTCTCTGATGTGTTCATTGGAGTGTGAATGGTAGATGGGAAGCACTTAGATGGACAAAAACATGCTTGGGGCAATGAGGTATGTTGTATAAAGCACTTTTGAGTGCTCAAGTAGGGTAGAAAAGTGCTATATAAGAGCGAGTTAATTTGAAAGCTATATTTCTATTTAATTAGTTTTTTATGTACATAATTGATGTTGTTGACTGAACTATAACTTGTAGGGTTATAAGAACAGTCCCTCCATGCAAAAAGCTTATACAGCCTGGTGTAATAAAGTTTTTGACTCTCTATATATTTCTTTTAATCTGTGATGTACGTGTGCCAGATGAAAATTTAACTTGTCAAAAGTAACCAACTGCTTTGTAGGGCTTTGCACCATGATTGCTGTCTCTTGGTATGCAGCAAACATCACCAAGGAGTTCTTTGATCCACTCTTCCAAGGGATAAAGTAAGTGACTATAATGTGCATCAATAATTCAGAGAATTGAATATATATATATATATATATATATATATATATATATATAGTGAACAACATGTCATACAAGTAAAACTTATTGTCTTGCAGGTATGAGATTGGAGAGGGCCTGTATATAGGCTGGGGTTCAGCCATACTTGCCATTTGTGGAGGTTCATTTCTGCTGTGTACTTGCAGAATGACTGACAATAAAATAATGTGAGTATCTGTTGCTGAAAAGTTTGACTCACTAGGCTTAGGTCTATAGTGTCTGAAATTAAACATGTCTTTTGTATTCTAGAACATACCCATACCAACAACCCTCAGGAGGATACATGCTGTCAACTGTGGCAACCACTGAGTCTGTACCAAGCAACTATGAAAGAAATGCATATGTCTAAGAGGTTAATGTGTAGAAGGGAAAGTAGGCTGATTTGGAGTCTTTCTTGAAGCGATAATGAAGAGTTAGATCATCTGTATCCTAGAAGATGGCAGCATTTATATTGGAAAGCACTAATTTTGAGTGGGATTTTGTTAATTTGGGGGATTTATTGCCTTAACAGCATCAATCTTTAAAATACATGTTTGTAATATTTTAATTACATGTTTGGTGTTTATGAATTTGCTACTTGTATTTACACTGTAAAAATCCCCTTACCATTCTAGCATAGATCTACTTAGTTACATTCCTATCATTACTTACATAATGAAGCTGTGACAGTAGAATATTAATTACTGTCATAGTTTATACAAGGACAAAATCTGTTACAATAAGTACATTTTGAAACAAAAATCATGTTAACTTGCAGCCAAGCAGGTAGTTGGTATATTGTGTTTCATAATGGTCCCATGCATAATTTGTCATACTACCCAAGATTATTTTTTTCAGCATCCAATTCTGAATTGAACACACCTGAGTAAAATGACTTAAATAAATATAAGCATACAGTATCTTGACACATAAAGTCAATATTGTCAATGCATTTATGTTGATTTTAAGTTGATTTTACATATGTTCCTGTGGATTTTTTTTTTATAAGCAGCACCATTCCATAGTGACTGAGTGCCCTAAGTTATGAGAATATTGATGAGTTTATGATTTTTCTCAAATGATGCCCAGTGGTGTTTAGTAGTGGCAACATTGTTATTACAATCATATTAATTACTTTGCACAGTCAAATAAAGGGACATTCAGTTACAGACTTTGTTTGCACAGCAGTGTTTTATTTGACTTTTTTAATCCACACACAAAATGCTCGGAGCTCAGATCTGGCCATACAATCTATATATAGTAACAGCACTTCCTCAATACCCACTTAGTTCCTTAATGCCTATTGTAGACTGCCAACTGCTCTGGACATTTCACTTTCAGAGTATCTCACAGCTGGCTGAAAGCCACCTGCTGGAAAGCTATGGTGTTATATCAGGCACTGGATATATCCAATATGAGTCAAGTCACATTTGGCTGATGATTCATAAATATTGTAAAAGGAAGAGTTTAAAATAAATCATTTTATTATCATTTATAAATGGTATATAAAGAACAATTTAAAAAAAATCTTGTTGACAGTTTTGTATTTAAGCCATGGTCTTAAAAGGCTGTTTCAATATCTATCTTTAAATTATAACAGTAGTCAAAGTAGTTGCACAACTTTCTAACAACAAGGAGTTTCCTGTTATCGTGGGAACACTAATCAAACGTGAAAGCAATCCACTGCGTTTTCATTTCCTCAGACGTGTACATGAAGACTGCGGAAGATTTGCTGTGCTGTGCTTGTAGCTGAAACATTTTAGAGTGCGGATTTATGCTATTCAGGCTGTTTATGCTATTCAGGCAGGTTTCTTTCAGCAGGGGTCTGTGCGTTTGTGACTTTGAGGGACACTCTTTTTGATCAACAGAGGAAGAAAATCATAGGGAGTCACGTCACATATTTTGAGGATCTCAAGACAAAAAAAATAGAAATACTGAAGTGTTCTTGTCAACTTTCTAATCTTTAGGTGCTTCTTTTGCTAAATTGTCCAGGTTTTGTCCATCAAAGCGGATGGTGTGCCAGCCTTCAGTGACAGTGAGGTCCTGAGCTCCTTTACCAGCATAGAAGTCTCGAGAAGGAGTATTCCAGTTTAACACAGACAACTGCAGCCGCACACACTGCTTCTTTTTCCCAATCTGAGCAAACAAACAAACAAACAAAACAAGTCCTGTGCTCAATCACACACCATTACCTCTTTAGAACACAAAATAGCCCATGTTAATCAAAACAAGGAAAGAAAACAAGAATTTCCAAATTAAAGTTGTAATTAAATTAAAAAAACTATATTTTTTCCTGTTCAGCAACTACAATTCATATTCAAAAGCAGTCTTACCTCTGCAACTTTGCTCAGTAAACCTGTGCCAATGCCATTTCCTACAGAGAAAATAAATATTATAAAATATGAGGACAACAATAAATACATTTAGAGTGCTACACACAGTATAGAAAAAATACACAGCATTTTATTTTAACCTTGTTGATATACCACAACAGATATTGTACCTCTGAACTCTGGCATCACATATAGGTCCTCCACATATACTGCCCGTCCCTTCCATGTACTGTAAGTGTAAAAGTATAGGGCGTACCCGATGATTGTAAATCCTATATGGACAAAAAGAAGCAAACACAAAGGGAACTAAATATTACTACACATACTGTGAAAAAGCCTTCACCTTCCTTATACTAAACTACACCTGTCTGTGTATTGCTAATGTGACAGCCTCCTATTGCTAATAAGGACAAAGGGTAAAAATTTAAAATAATCTAATGCTGACTGTGTAGCAGCGGTGACGTGAGCTAGGAAGTTCCTAAATATAGACCAATATTCCCTTTGTCAAGGTTTATGTTTTTTTTTCTAACGTGAAGGATTAACGCTTATCTACAGTTTGGCTGTAAGGAGGAACAGATAAGCTACATCTACCTCTGTTGATTTATGAGGTAACATTTGTTTAGTCATAATTTGTTAAACAGGTGTGCCTATCGATATCTAAATAGCAAGGGTGGGAACCTTTTATTGTGCCGACAAGCTCAAAGCTGCCAGACAAACAAGACAACAATAAAAACAAAGGGTCATGATCCAGTGCTTACCTTCATTAGATTTATGCTCTTCTGGTACTTCTGCAACGAGGCATTCAAAGAAGGGGTTCTGGCAGAAACCATCGCGCTCTAATTCTAAAATTGCACAAAAATTGTTTTTTACTCAAACACATAACTTTAATCTTCCTTTTAGTAGCAATTTTTTAAAAAACCCTCAAACAACAAGAAGCATCAAAAACATGCATTTGAAGAATGTAACCATTTTTAAAGCTCCCTCTTAGTTAACAGTAAGCAGTGACCCTCACCAAAGCTTTTTAGTAGGACAAACATCAGGGTCTACATCACACCAGCTGTGAATCGCATTCCTCTACTGTAAATCTTGGCTATCTACAGAGGTATTTGTTGTTAAATTTTAACTTAAAAAGATGCTAACTGCATTTCCTAACTCATAAAATACAGGGCCATATCCTTATAATTTCAACTGTGCCTCCAATTCCTCTCTTCATCTATTCCACTCTCACTGGTGTATTGCTTCTTATATGGCATATTATACTTCCACTACCTGTTGATGCAAACCATCTTCTTCCACAGTCTTATGCTTTGGTTCACAGTATGTTGATTACTTATGAGCAAAACAGAAAAAACACAAAATAATAACCTGGCTTAAACAGACACTTCATATTCCAGCTACCTTTATCTTACAAAAAAAGATAAATTAGGTGTATTTCCATAACTAATCTACAGTTAATCATTGTTGGACTGATTTCCACTGAGCTGACATTTGCTTCAGCTCTGTAATTGCACCTAATTTATAGCCCTGGCCTACAAAAAAATTATTTGCTACTGGAAACTTTTCACACACTGACTTCAGATATGCAATCTGATTTAAGCATGCACGTCAAGTTTTTGAGATACATACCTTTGACGTTTTGACACTTGAATATCTACAGTACCAGTCCAAACTTTTAATTGGTACTGGAATGTCTGGAATATTAAACATATCCTACCAAAATAGTTTTAATGTGGTTATTCTGCAAAACAAGCAAGAGGATGAGACCACAGATGTGTTTAAGCACATTTCTGTCAAATTAGCTCAAAATAAAACAAGGTCAGTGTGCTCAAAAATGTTTGACGCACTTGCTTTTTTTATGCTCAGGCTGCACATCCGTCTCTCTTTGCAAGAACCAACAGTAGTCACCATCATGTTCGGATACATTTTTTTCCCTGATATCCATTTTCCATTTCACTAACATCACCCAGATTTGGTGGAAAAAAGATGAGAATGCAAAAGGTGCATCTTCAGTGACACCCTGGCACTCGTTAGCGAATCTGCTTTCAGCACGTTATCCACAAACTCAGCGTGATTCTCTGCTCTGCGATTGGCAACCTGCACGAATGCTTTCCATGCTGCCAAATCAGCTGGCTTCAGTTTCCTTTTGAACTCATCGTCTAGCATCGGTTCACAGATTTCAGAAACCAACAAAAGCAACTTCATTAACTTTGGCTTCATTTTTCTCAAGACTCTGAACTTATTTCTTAAATACTGGAACAAAATTGCCGTTTCTGTCCAGTTATCCTAACTGTCCAATACCAGGAACATCATAATGAAAAAAATGGGACATGCCAGATGCAAACAGTTTTTAGATTTGGAGTCAGCATGGGAAATTTGCTAAAGTACAGATAACAGAATCCCAAAAGCAAAATACCTGTTGACCAGTGTAATTACTCTGCCACAAAGGCCTCCTACGCCATTATTGCCCGCCATGATTGTAAGATTTTCTCCATAGTACATATTTATAATTAAAGACAGGTAAAAGACATGTTTAAATAACAACTTAACATTTTAACTTATTAATTATAGATTAAGAATGTATGAAAATGAATGCTGCTGCCAATCATTGACCCATCTCACTGCCTAATAAAAATAATAATCAAATACTCCTTGAAATGTCCATCCATTTTCTTCCACTTATCCAATTCAGGGGCGCAGGGGGGCTGGAGCCTATCCCAGTTGCCATAGGGCGAAAGCCAGGGTACACCCTGAACAGGTCTCCAGTCTGTCGCAGGCAACAATTCAAACTCACATTCACACCTACGGGAAATTTAGAGTGACCAATTCACCTAACCCCACTAACTGCAGGTCTTTGGGCTGTGGGAGGAAACTGGAGTACCTGGAAAAAACCCACACAGACATGAGGAGAATACGTAAACTCCACACAGACAGGTCCCGGCCAGATGGTGGATTTGAACCCAGGACCTTCTTGCTGTGAGGGAACAGTGCTAACTGTGCTAAATGTTACTATGCTGCCCTCCTTGAAGATAAGATATAGTTATTATTGCACAATACAATGAAATTCTGTTGGTGCCAAAAATAATCAATAATAAGGAATGGAAAAATAAATAAAATAGAATAAGATTTTTTCAGTGGAAACAAAGGCAGTATAAACAGCAGATAACAGTCTATTTATAACCGCATACAATGTACTAAAGTGGCACAGTGGCTGTGAAGAGAGATTATCCATTTGGTTTAATGTGGTCAGAGTTCAGCAGTGCAACAGCTCTGTGGTTGTAGGTGTTTTTCAGTCTTGTCGTTATGGCATAAAGTGTCCTGCAGCACCTTCCAGAAGGCAGAGGGCTGAAGAGACAGTGTCTGGAGTATGTGCTGTCCCTGACTATGGCTGTGACCCACCTGGTGCAGCAGGTCCTGTAAATGTCCTCTAGTTTTAGAAGCTGCAAATGTATTTTATGGAAATGTTTGGATCTTTTTGTTTGTTTGTTTTGTTTTTCTGATAAAAACAAAACAAAACAGTGGAGCTGTGTAAACATACTGGCCTTTAAAGGGTTAAAACCCAAAGAATATAGTTAATATTTGATATGAATATTTCAAGCTGAAGTAGTTTTAAAAGACTGAAAAAGAAAGACTGGAAAAATATTACTACATTATATTTTTACTATATTATATTTTTAAAGCAGTTTTTGGGAAGGTAACATTTTTTGTCCTTAGGATCAAACGTGTTAAAGGATCTCCTAAGGATTCATAAATGTACTGACTAACTGTAAAGATAGCTGCCTCCACTTAAGGAGTGTGGGCTGACCCACTTCCTGACATTATAAGGATAACTCCGTAGTCACTTATTAACAATGATGCATCACTCTTGTAATTCATTACACTTGTGTTTTTCCAGCTATGGTGATTCGAAATGATCCCAAAATAAAGTTATACATAATAACCGCCATGCATTTAGGTTGGATAAATCCTTACTTTTAATTTCGCTCACTTTATTGGGGAATTACCTGCATGAGAAATCTTCACTTGGTCCGGCATTTTTTCGTAAACCGCCAACTCCTGAAAAACGTCGTTTTATTGTTACGTGAGTTGAGAAATACACTAAAGGGAATCATGAGGACACAAACCAACATTTAAGACATGTGCTAAAGGATATTACGTTTAGCGGAGCGCTGTAAAGCAGCTGTGAAGCGGAAAACTACAAGTTAACTCTAACTCACCATTATCATCCTCGATATGTCTTTGCAGTCTTCTTTTGCAGCACAGCGTATTTTGAAATTCATGTCTGGGTGTCTCGCCTGGGTTTTCAGACCAAAAACCTCTGCGCTAAATCAAAAACCCTGTGCAGGAAACGGCTACGCGACGATAGCTGCGCTTTCAATATAAAAGCTGCTTTTTGTTCTTGAATTGCATCTGTTAAAGAGGTGCAATGAGAGTTATGGCGTATTTCCTATTTTCACTGTCGCACTTGGGCTGATGTAAATGTGTGTGTGAGTTTACTCTTCAATGAACTTGAATTCAAATTTTGCCGGTTTAACTGTAGCTTTGGGGCAATTCAGCACTGAAGAGTCAACCTGTTACGCTGTTTTCCAACTTGAAACAAGCGCAAACCGGAAACAGAGTCCGCCTCCAAAGTAAAAGTTGCGCCTGTTAAATTGCGTTGGATGCACGAAAATTTAAAGAGCAGACCCACATAAATTGCTTAAAAACTGAAAATATTTCACGTTATATATATTTTGTTTGCTTGTTTTCTTGTTTAAGCGCCTTTTTTTTTACTTTGAGTGAATATCATTTAAAAATATGAGAAATGTTTTGACTTTTTAAATTACTGTTTTTTATTCTTCTTTTTTGAAAAAAATATTTCTACCTGTTGTCAGGCAATCCGCTCTTTTAGGCCCAGTAAAACGCGTTTTGGCGCTTCAGTCATCCAGAAATATTTATCAAGGTTTTCATTTAAAGCATCAAATTTTATTTCTCTCTTTTACTGTGTTTGAAAATGATTAACGATTGAGTACCTCATGAGAGCAAAAGCATCTCTCCTGACTGATCTTAGTCTTTGACCCCAAATTAAGAAATTACTCACACTTGTAAACATACATTTGCATCAGCACAATTACGACAATTAAAAGAGGAAATATTCCAAAAAACTGTTAAATAGTACTACTTCCAACAGCTGCTGATGAATTATACTTGTTACACTAGTTTTTGAAAGTTTAACAGAAGTAAAACTTAAAGACATCTCAGACAAAAAACATTGCACTTGTTACCTCTACTTTTCTTTATTCACTTAACCATGAATAAGCCTTTAAAATTTATATTCATTATTTATATTCATTATAAAGTAACTAACACTCTCTCACTACCTTCTTACATACTAATTACAATAATTATTACAATAGATAACACATAAATCATTTTTCTGCACTCTTACTTTTGATTCACTTGCTGACAGGAAGCTTTCTGCATTCTACTCTGAACTTTTACCCAACATTTAAAATGCAGGACATAATTTTTGACACTTTCATATTGCTACTTTGAATTAAAATTGTGTTTTATTAAGGATGTCTTTTTTTCCAGGTTGCTTTATAATTTTTGGGCTTCAAGCAGCATCTCATTCCAGATTACACACATTTACACAATAATGTAATAGCAAACTTGATGTAAAGAATACAAATTCAAACTTTCCTCAAATGTATTGCAAGTTTAGAGATATATATTTAAATTTGATCTGAAAATATAAATTGTACAAAAAATAGCAAGGTGTAATCAAAATGGTCAGCTAACAGCTGTTTCCACGTGACTTAAGCAGAATGGTCTCCCTCTGTTGTAGCATTTTATGTCATCTGTCCTCACTGCATCCACATCATTTCTTACACTGACTTCAAACCAGTGTGGATTATTTTGCGAGCTCAGATATTGGCTGCTGGCAGCAATTTACAAACACTGAAAACTGCTGATGTCAAAAATGACAACAAGGAATCAATTTCTTAAAATAATAGAAATTTAAAAATCACATACAGTTGAAAGATTTAATAAAAAATCATTTATTTTAGGGTAAAAAACATGAAATCAATTAGAATATAAGCTGAAACAATGAAGATGTCACAGATTGATCGGTTTTCATTGGGCATTAACATATTTACAACGTCATATTTGCTCTTTATCAATCAAGAGTTCAGATATTCCCCATTCATACCACTTCAGAGTTTGCCCCTATTAAGTTCAGCCCAAACAGATCTCCTTGTGTGTTCAGCTGCTCCAACATGATAAGAATCTCCGCTACTCGTACAAGTCTCAGTGTGGCGACTGCGTGCTCGCTCCAGGAGACTCAGACCGGTCCAGCTTCATCCCTCCATCTAGTGAACTTGAGGAGATTGAGGTGGGCAGCACGGAGCTCTTAGTCTCCAAAGATGAAGAGGCAGATGAGGGCAGAGACACAACTATGTACTTCTGCAGAGGTCGTGAAGCTGTCAGTCCAGGGCCACTGCCAGACTCTAGTTTTACTAAAGGCTGCAAAGTAGATGTAGCGCTGGGCACAGTACTAGTTACTGGTGAAGCTGACTGCGAGGAGCTGAGAGTTATGACCTAAAGAAAGAAGAAAAAAAAATGTAGACACGGAGCTGGAGATTTTATACAGAAGTGACTATTAATTAATACCAGTTTAGTACATCTGTAGCCAGTGAATTTAGTCACTGTGTTTTAGTTTTGTAACACTGTGACTGAACATTTATAAAATGCCAAATCTGATACATCATATATTATTATGGCTGCTTTAATGCTTTAATGTCAGCACACAGGTTAGGTCTATGAGGTATTGCGCCTTTCCATGAAGGCAGCTTATTCAGATTTCCTGCAGTGGTGGCGGCGCAGAAAAACATTCTGGTGAATGTAAAACTGAAAAATAAAAAGTACCTGCTGCGTTGAGGCGGCTCCTGCGCTGGTTGTCATAACAATGTACTTAGTAGCTGGGGGAGATGGCTGTGATGGGGTACCAGGTCGCGGGGACATCAGTGTGAGTGAACTTGGGACCTTAATGATGCTGGGAGTGCGAGGCCCTGATGACCCACTTAGCCCACTTTGCGAGACTGAAAGAGTGGGACGAGGCTGCAAGAAAGTGTCATCATTCATTATTTGACACAAGTTAATATAAGTTACCAGTATTTTCTAATGGGACGTGTAACTATTTTAATATGCCATCTTAATTTAGTACTCTGTTATTACAGAGAAAAAGTTGTTTTCACATAATATATATTTTAACACAGGATAAGCTAATTGAGCGTAAGCTGTACCTGAGTGATTGTTAATGTGGTTCTGTTGACTTGCTGAGCTTGCAGTGCTGCTTGAGTCCTGGCTTTCATTACATGGGTGCAAAGCATGGGTCCGAGATAACCATAGTCTGTCCGATACTGCTCCACATTGTCAGGCTGAGGTCGTATCTTGGCAATAACACTGGCACAATGTTTCTTTGCAAAGTTGGAAGAAAAAAAAAAAAGGGTTAATATAACTTTTACAACAGTAACACTGCATATGTGACCCCATTTGGACAGTTCTAATGTACAAATGCATCTATTTTAACATGCATGACACTCATAACTTCATATATTACCAGTAAGAGGCTTTGAACATGTTCAGCGCCTATCTTATCAATATTAGAGACCACTGGTCCTTCCATCACTGCTTTGATGCGAGCACCCTCTACAGCAAGCCGAGGAATTATTAATGTCTTTATCACCTACAGAGGACAAAAAAGCAGGTTGGTTCCACTGCAACAGACAGAAGGAGAAAAAGCAGAGAAAACAAAAGCCCACTCACATCTGGTCCCAGTTCAGCAAGCCCAGCGATGCAACCATATCGGGTCGTCCACTGTGTTTTTTCATCCAGCCAACTCTGGGAAAAAAAACAACAAAAACACAACACATTAATGTGGAATAATGTGTGGAAGTGTTTTACCCTGTTGTCTTACCTAGTGTAGTGAGACTTTGGTTTATCATCAAAGTACCTGTTACTACATACGGTGCAACAGTGTCCAAGCTCTTTAGAAACAAATAAAAAGCCTCACACTGATTTCTTAAAATAATCTCAAGACATATCTTCACAACACAGTTTGATGTAGGTCTGCATCTTTACAAGGGTTTCATTTAAAAGCAGTTTCCAGGCTGGACTGATGAGCTCCCGCAAAAAACAAAATTTCTGTTCTGCATGATTCCAAAAATGTAAAATTGGAGCCATCTTCCCTGTTTTATCCTCTTCCACTTTAATTCACTTGAAATGGGGTTCATCATGGATGGGTCACCAGTCTATCGCATGGCAAACAAAGACACAGACATCCATTCACACATACAGCCAATCACCTTAACTCATGTGTGTCTTTGAGTTGTTGCAGGACGCTGCTGTAAACAGAAAAACCACAGCAGAGCAGTACATCTGAATTCAGGACCAGCGTGAGCCAACAGTGCTAACCACCACATGGGCAATAACTCACGGTTTATTGGACCTTCCAAAACCCAGACTACTTTAAAAATATATGATGCATTTCCTTCATTAATTAAAATAACATCAAGAAGTCTTCAGTGCAGTACTTATGGGAACAAAATACATATTTATTTTTTTGAAATCCTCACCTTAGTAAAAGTCTTGGTAATACGAGATTGAATGTTGTTGGTTGTAGTACTGAAGGTTTTACAACTTTGGGCCATAAGACGAGCAGCAAAGTCCCGTAAAGCCCAGTGGTTGTCAACATCCGGTCGCAAACACAGCTGCTTACTCACAATACAGGTGACCACAGCTGGGATGAGCTCATGGAGCTACAGATGGAGAGAGAGAAAAAAAAAATCTAAAATTACAATATTACATTTAAAGTATTATTAGGGTTATGACCTTCATAAAATAATACAGAATTGTATTTTTTTTCAATCACTTACATATTTCTCCAGATACAGGGTGGGGTTGTCCATCAGAGCTTTGACCATCCGCATTAGATAAATCAGTAGAGCCAAGTTGTTTTGCACCACGTTTACACGAACCTTTGAAGAGAGCCTAAAGTCAGCACTTTGAACAGAAAGTGTTCTTGGGTATTTTTGTAAGATAAAGAAATGTTTGAGGAGAGAAGAAGCCAGAAACATGCTTACGCCTTCAGAAATAAATGTGCTGAATCTTGGAAGCATCTGATAAAGTCCAGGATCAGTAGCAATACTCTGTAAGGCTTCCTGTGTCAGACAAACGGAAACTTTTTTAAACCAGAAGTCATGTGACAAAACGGGCTGAAATAGCTTTTTTTGCCAGTGTAAATTTCATTGTAGTTGTATAACAATAAAACTATTCTATTGATAATATGGCAGAAATCTGGGATTGCACCTTCCTCTCAGCATCAAGATGCTGTTACTTCTTTACTTTATAACTTGTTAATTAAAAGCAAAACTGTGAGAAAAGTCACTTAACCTTTTACAAAAAAGGTGGTATATAGAGCACCAGTCACAAGTTTGGACACGCTCACCCCTTCATATGAATGGGTACTATAAAGAGGCAGGACTTACAGCTCTCTTAGCTTCACAGGATCCAACACATGCTTCTGTGATTTCCTTGTAGTAGAGCTGCTGTTCGACAGAAAGCTCATGAGTGCTGCGTGGTTTCAACCTTATTAGACCCTTCTCCTTTCCTAAACAAGACAGATACAAACATGTACTTAAGGATATAAACTAGAGGAAAATGAGAATGTTAAATAGAAAACAAGATACTGACCTTTACCATCAGGAGTTGTTGTGCTCTGATTCTTGCCTTGAATTGTACCTTCCTCCTCCTGACCAGGTTTAACGACTTTGAGAGGCTCTGTAGATTCAGTCTTTTGTTGCTCTTTTGTTGCTTTAAAAAAAAAAAAAGAACAAAACTTATGTCTAAGTCTTTGCTACAGATATATAACTGTTTTATTAGAAGAAAATCTGTACAGGACTAACCTGGTGGTGGATTTTCAGGAATAGATGGCTGCACCCCCTCAATACTTAACCAGTGGGCTGCCGATGAACAAGCACAGTGTATAAGTTAACAAATGATCCTGTTGGAACCATTGTCGTTTTTGGCAACCGTTTTAGTTTTAGTCTTCTGGATGAAAATGCTTTTTAGTTTTAGTCAGTTTTAGTCATTTCTAAATGTGATAGTTTTAGTCAGTTTAAGTCAACAAAAACTCAAAAAAAAAAGTTTAAGTTAAGTTTTGGTCAGCTTTACTGGGAAAAAAAGAAGAAAGCATAAGTCTTTACAAATTAATTTGAATAATTGGTGGTAGCAGTGGAATCAATTACTCCAAAAATGCAATAAACAAAAATATTCTCACTTTGGCAACTGGGGCTTTATTTCTCAGAATTTGCTAAAGGGCAATGAACATACATGTCCAAAACATAAGCAATGGATGACGAACGCATGCTTAACTTGACCTTGTCTGCCAGGGCAATTAAGTTGCATATTATATATTAAAACAAACACCATACAACACCAGGCTTTCTTTAACTAGTGCAAAATATCAGGGTGATGAGCCTTCAGGTGCCGCTTAAAATTTGTGGTGTTTTTTCCACCAAGTTTTAATCCACAGTTACCATCGTCTCCCTGGACAATGCATTCAGTTTTCCTTTCAAATGTGTTATATTGAAAATAAGTCCGCAGATCTTTTCTTGGTTTGCATCCACCAAGCCCCTTCGTGCAATGTCCAGCGTCCACCATGGTCCATCAGTGCACGTGTCAGACTGGCTGGCCTACCACATAATTTTATACGGCTTTATATGATTTCATCTAGTTATTATTATTGACCTGCAGGTAAATAGTGCTCCCATCACTTATACCACAAACCCCAGAACGCACTGCAACAGCTGCAGCACAGGCCAAGACCTATGCGCTAACCCGTTTTCATTGTTGCCAATGATACATATGGATCAGTGATCAGCAGATAAAAACAGCGGTCAGCACTTTTTACAGTGACATTTAAGCTGCCTGACCCTCAAAAATGGCCAAATGAAAAGTGGAAAACAGGGATTTTCCAAACAGGTGGGAGGCAGAGGACCTGATCGCTGACATCGGAGGTAAATTGTGTGTCTCTTTTCCCCGACTGCGATGTGCGGGTAAAAGAGTGGATTGGTGGGATGGATGCGGGAGAAGATGCAGAGGGAGACCTGCACAGGTGAGCTGACAATGCATCACTGCGTCACACAGCAGGAGCAAAGTCCTGAAGACAGAACACGCCATGAGCACCGTAACACAGACAGTGAACTTTATAAGAGGCAAAGATTTAAATCACCGGCAGTTTTGGAGGAAATAGCTTCTGAATCTGGTGACGTGCCTTATCACACAGGTGCCATGAGCTACCTGAGGAAATCTGTCAACTTCATGAAAAGTAAAGCAAAAGTCTCAGCAGGGCTGAGCACGTCTCCACCGCTGTGTTTGCAGATGTGCTTTTTGCTGAGAAACCGGACACACAGCGCAGTTTACGCAGCGTTTTTCTGACTGTGAAGTGCAGAAATTCAGTTTTCATCAGCTTGAAATATATTCATTTTTCCTGATGTTATCTTTGAAGAAAAATATAATTTTATATTTTATTTAATGTGTTGAGGAAAAAGTTGCTGTACTTTGGCTATTCAAATTCATATTGCTGATTAAAATGATCATTTTTAATCTGGCCCGCAACTCAAGACTGTGGCTTCAATTTTGGCCCATCCTATGACTGAGTTTGACATCCCTGGATTAAAGTAATGAGGTCATCGTCTTGTTATCGTCATGAAAAAAAAGG
Source organism: Pterophyllum scalare (assembly GCA_024447675.2). Lineage (NCBI taxonomy): Eukaryota > Metazoa > Chordata > Actinopteri > Cichliformes > Cichlidae > Pterophyllum > Pterophyllum scalare. The sequence continues at coordinate 29,844 of JAMQGT020000652.1, read as the reverse complement.
GTTTTCAACGAAATGATTTCGTCATCGTTAACGAAACAACACTGGCTGGAACAAATCAATCTGAAAACAAACAAAAGTATAGTGGCACATAATACTGATTATCTGATTACCTTTGAGAGACACATCTAGTGGGACTCTAGGAAGCGGTGTATTTATAATGTCACTGAGGTCAACTTCCTTTTCTTCATAGAAATGAAGCTCTCTTCCACCACCACTCGCAAAGCGAAAAGGAATGAACTCTTGTGACTGGAAGCCATACAGGGGCTGAACAAAAAGGAATTCATTTAGACTCACTTCTCTTCAAAGTGCATTCATCAACTGACTGAGTAAACAACAAAAAGTATTTCAGTTAAAACATGCAAGTTCTCACTTACCTCCACATTTTTCAGTTTGAGAGCATTGTCTATATCGTTGGTGGTTAATTTACGTCTCTTCCCATGGTGCATAAATTTCAAAGCATCCTAAGTAAAAGGCAAAAAAGACACCAAATAGGATTTAAATATGAAGTCACACATAACAAGTATGGCAAAGAACTGGTTTTGGAGTATTTTATGTTCACATAAATAAAAGAAAATGTCTTCTCTGATATCCACACTTTACCTGTGCAATTTCTTTTATTCTGTAGCTGACCTCTTCACTTAGGGCTACGCAGCTGTCCTCCTGTAACTGCCCCACTCCCACAGACTCAGCCATGGCCTTCATTGACTCTGTCGGCAGAATGACCGAACAGTGCTTCTGCCGACGTTCCTCCGCCATGGCTGACATAACAAGGAATATAGGTCTGTAAATATAACCTCTCATATCTACACACAAACTCAAGATCATCCTTACAGAACTCAGACACCATTTGTTTCTACTGTGTTTTTATTTTGGTATAACACATTTAGGCCTACAAAATGTTAATGGATCAGAGCTGGCTCTCCTATGGTGGTTGGTTGGCCTCTTGCATGTATTATGGGCCTGAAGCGTACTGAGATGTTACGCTTAGGAATTTTCTTCAGAATTTCTCTGAAAAACCTGCCGCATATAAGACAACAGCATTGTTCTGCTTCTCCCTGGTTGAAGTCTGGGGTTATTTTTTTATGTCTGTTTAATGAATGCCCAGTTTGGATAACCAAAAAACCAAGTTAGATACTGGGGACTTCCCATCAGCTTTCTGAACTGACAAAGCCTTTGAGATGAGGTGAAATGTCTTTACAACCTAAAACAGAGGTTCAGTTGCCTTCATCACCGTGACCTGGATGACTGAGGTCTTACACACACATATAGCCTATAGTCAGTTTCTACAAAAATTTAATCTATGCACTCTTAATTAATAACAGAGTAGAAACACAAGAAAAGTGTTTATCCACTTGCAGCTCATCATTTAGACACTGTTAAAAAAAAATACCGCACAGCTTTATAACTACCAGGAGGCCAGCATTTGGAGCTTGTTCTTACAATGATATACAATATTATCATTAAAATGAGACCACGGCACTCCCGACGACTGAAAGTGTTAAACTGTGCAATGCTAGCGCGAGCTAATTCACAGAAACAAGTGAAGAAGACACACTTTCATATAGTATAACGTCAGGTGACTTTATAGACTGTCAGAGCCCCTCTTTTTTTAGTTTAAAAAATCCCAAATACATCTACTTTGATTCAGGGCTTCGGAAGCAGCGCAACATACAAAAGATCAAAGAATATAAAGAGCTAATAACGTTCAATTTCCAAATACTTCGCGCGTGTAAACAAACAAACTGAGCTGCCCGGAGCGGGTTGGACCACACTGACGGAACAACAGCGAACTCCAACATGCAACACACATACCACGCTTTATATATGTATATTCACTGACCCCTAAAGTCAGTGCAAGGATTAAAAAAAATAACAATTTTAAGCTTCTTGATAATTACACTTTTTAACACTAACTTACAGAAGGCTAATTTTTAAACACGTTAGCTTGTATGCTAATAACTTAGCTTCCGTTGACGTTTTTACCTGTGTGAAGTTGCTTTCTCCTCTCTGAGTGTAAGCTGGAACTTATACGAATAAAAACAATCAATGTTTACAAAAATACTTATTTCGCAAAGCCGTTTCTTCTCTCTGAATATCCATCTCTTGATGCAAACACGTAACTAATTTACGGAGTGCAGCTCAGTCCTCAGTTCGTGAATGAGCGGCTGTGTTTCGTCGCCATTTTGAGTCACGTTCCGGTTGTGATATCGCGAGACTATAACTAACCTCAGTAACCGCCTAAACGTTATATAAAAATCAAATGACCTGAAAGGATAAATAAGTTAATAAAAATGTATTTACTGGCAACATTACCAATTTTACAAATAAATCCTGAATAAATTAAAGGTTGATCCTCTTGCTATGAAGAGCACAGCCCAAGCCTGTTCACAACCTGGAACGGAACTATTATTATCGTAAAGTTTACGGGGGTGGCCTTACGTAGTAGCAACGGGGGTAAATGACAGGAACGTGCAAGGACGTTAGAAAAAGCCATAATGTACAGAATTATAATTCGGACTGTGGTGGCGACCCGAAGTTCTCTAGTCAGCGTCTACGACTCGTGTGTTTTAGCAGCTAAATGTGACAAGGCGGTTTCCAGGTGAGTTGCAGATATGACTGTTAGCTGGGCAGGGTGTCGCACAGTGCTAAAAGAACATATTCATTTAAAGGCACACAGACTAATGTGCAGAGTGATGTATGCAAGGCATTGTACCTTTTCATGTTGGTTCACTACTTCTGTAAACTGTAAAATTGTAAAAGGTGTGTATTAAAACTGTGTGGAATTACATACAAATGTATAATCCGTGCTACATAATGTTATTTTCAGACAGTATTACCCCTCATAATATTCGTCGTGTAATTGGGTCTTTCCTCTCAAATCATCAGATTTTTAGACCATTTTCTGCTCGAGCATCTCCGATTTGCAGGAAAAAAATTTTATGGTCTAAAGCAGGGGTATTCAAATAAAATTTAAAGAGGTCTAGTAAGAAAAAAGTTCATGAGGCCAAGGTCCAGAAGTCCAACTATTTAATATGATTTTTTAATATATATATATATATATATATATATATATATATATATATATATATATATATATATATATATATATAGTTTTGGATTTTATATTATAGTTTAGTTTTAGTTAGTTTTCAGAGTGGTTTTGCTCATTTTTATTAGTTTTTATTTTTGGTTTTTGGTTTCATGCTTAGTTTTAGTTTAGTTTTTAGTTAGTTTTACTTTTTCATACTTTATCAGGTGCAAGAGTGACTATTGTGTAATGAAAACTCGACAAAAGATATTGTTTTAAAAATTGCATTCAACAACCAACTGTTCACAAAATAGCAGCATTACGTGCTCAATGTGTGTAATATTAAGGACACACATGAACATCAACAGGAAGAAACATAAAGAAAAACATGAACCCCAAAACTCAAACTCTACAATAAAATTCAGCGTCAGTGCAGTACACATGGTGTATAACATCAGAACACAACAAATGTTTTACAAAAACAAACTGAACTCTTTGAAGGAGTCAAAGCTCAAATCCAGCTGCATCCTGATGTTTTCCACCATATGAAGCTGCTTCTGTTTTGGAGCTGTTCAGAGGGCTAGCTTGGTTAGATGCTCCTAATTAGACTTGCAGGGTCTTTGCGGCCTCTGTACACAACCTACGGAAGTGTCCGACCTGATGTCGGCATTTATGCTTGTGTAGCTGGATTATGTGTGTTAATTAGCATGTTGTCAGTGCTGGTGTGTTTTGGTCCTCGCTCTTTGTGCTCAGTTTTTTGGCTGCAAACATATTTGTCCCTGTTTTTTCACTTTCTTCATTCCCTCACATCCATCCTGATAGTTTCAGAAGTCTCTATCCAGTCTCTAGCCAAACTCGCATGCAATTGGTCAGTGGGTTTCCACCACTACCATAAGGACTGTAAAAGCTGCGCCAGTAAACCAGAAAGCGCTGTTTTACATGCAGTTTGTCTGCACACAGGGCGGAGCTGTTATAGAGACACTGAGCTCAGATGGAGCGAAAGTAAATGTTTTTCTAGCGTCCAAAAGGAGTCCCCCCCACCACCACCACCATTAAACCTATACTGGGAAACAGCTGGAAGTCCTTCATCAACCACCTGATCAGCTAGTGAAGAAAAGAGAACTTTGTAGCTGCTCCATCCACCCTGTTTGTTTCACACAGCAAAAAACTGCGGGATGGAAGTTAAAATATGCAGATGACCTGTTAATACGAAAAAAAAGTATTTCTTATCCGATTACTCGAGTAAACGATGGAATAATCAATAGAATACTCGATTACTAAAATAATCGATAGCTGCAGCCCTAATATGAAATACTTTTCAAGACATAATTGTTTGGTTTTTAAAAAAAAAAAAATTTTGTCATAAACCTATTTTCTTCGTTTTTGAAATATAAGCAATGTTTGGACATGAATATCGCAAAAGCAAAGATAAAAGCCTGAAATTTTCACTGGCCTTTCTTAGCATAAAAGCAAACCAGGATCTGTAATTTGGAACAGATGCATCACAAAATGTCTGAGTACTGGCTAGTTAAAAAAATATATATATATAATTGAAGCATACCTGTACACACTAATTTAAAAAAATTAGCATTACAAAAGACAACTAGTGACAATGTCTGAATGGTATGTAGTTGTATTTATCAGTAATGCAAATTTAAACATGTAGAATACCTTTTGAACATGAAATTCTTAATCACAAAAATAAAGAAAATTCTACTTTTTTAAAAGTAGTTGTCTAATACAAAACCCTAACTGCTAACCCTAATGCTACGACTCTAATGTATTTGTCCCAAATTACAGATCCTGACTCACTTTTTTAAAAGAGGCCAGTGAAAATTTCAGGCTTTTATCTTTAATAGTTTTTGACAGTGCGTCATTTCAAAGTGTGAAAACATGTTGGAATCAGATCAACAGACCATTTTGAAAAGTAATTGATATATGAAGCTAAAATTTCACAGCAGTTCAATTCAGTTCAGAGGTCTTTATTATCCCCTAAGGGCAATGTGTTCCACAGCCAGTAGTAAGAAAACATCCATAAAACAAACGAGTATAACATGACAACATACATAAAATTACAACAAATTGTTTGAAAACCATTGTGTATATATCCAAACTTTGGACCATCAAACTTTTAGAAAAATTGGAGATGGTCGAGCAGAAGGCCGATGATGTTTTGAGAAGGAATGACCCGGTTATTTTTTAAACTCCTGTGACCCTTTCAGATTTGGCTCCCTCTGATGTGTAACTCTTGTTTTTCTCTTGTAGGGTTGCCAGTGGAGGTGGGATAAAAGCTCTCAGCACGTGCTCAGTCTCACTCTGCAAGAAGAAAGACAGTGATGTCCTCTCAAACCAAGACCAGAAAACAAACACAGATAAAGAAGATGGCCAAGCAGAGGTGGCAGAACAAAGGGAGGAGCCAGTGGTGTTAAAGGTGGATGATGGAGGTGTTGCACAGCAGCAGACGTATGTCAAAACTGAACAGGCTGCATCAAACCAACCAATAAAAATGAAGACCGATCCAACTAAGAGTGGGAAGGAGAGTCTCCTGGATCTTCTTGGAGCCATGAAAGTGGAAGTCACAAACAAAAGGAAGCTCAAAAACTTGAAGGCAAAGCAAAATTATGAATCAGTTACACAATATATGCCAAAGACACCAGCTATGGAGAGCACCATCAGTATGTATCAGAAGGCGAGAGGGGAGGCTTCATCTCAGAGGTGAGGGAACTTGGAGAAGGGTTGCATCGTCTTATTCACATCAGTAGCCATGAAGTTGTAAGATGAGATAACAGTCACTCCAAATGATTCTGTTTCAAGTTAGTTTCATTTGTAGTTACATGGACAAAAGTACTGGGCCACCTGGATGTTACACCTAAAGGAGCTGCTTGGGCATGAAAATCCGTGCCACGGCGCCCAGTTTTTTTGTTCACATGTTAATGCCAGAGGAGGTTTGGAAGTCTGCAGTTACTGAGTCAGTAGACTTTTTGTGACTTTTATGCACTGTGCGCTTCAGCACTTGGTGAGCCCGCTTTGTAACAGCTGATTGTGGAATCTCTAGGAGGGAAGAAATTTCACCAACAAACTTGTTGCAACAGTTGCATCCTATTACAACCGCGCTCAATTTCAGTGAGCTCTTTAGAACGAGCTATTTTTTTTTCACAAATGTTTGGAAAGGCAGGCTGCATGGCTAGGGGCTTGATTCCATATATCTCTGGCAATGGGACTGAAAACACCTGGATTCAAAGTGTCCCAGTACTTGTGTCCATATACTTAACACCCAGATCTTGGGTCTTATTTTATTCATTCATTTGAGTCTCCCTGCACTGTGTTTTTAGTGAGACTTTGGATCCTGATCTGGTTGCAGCAGCGTCGGCTGCCGCCTCCGCTCTTCCTAACTGCAGCCAGGCTGAATCTGAGCTGCTCAGGCAGCTGAGACAGCACGAGGCCATCACTGAGGCCCAGAAGAAAGGCGACATGAACAACCTTGGGTACATTTCCAGTATCTGCATGCTGACAAGAGATTTTGACTTTTTTATTTTTAATTATTAATTTTATTTTTTATTTTTTGAAAAATTGAAAGAGCTTATTTGTAGTTGCAACAAAGATTAATCCAGCAATATTTTCTCAGAGTGCTTATTGCTGACATGAAAGTAGGAAAGAATCCTAACCGGCAGAACGCATGGCCAGCCGATCAGATCCGGTTTGATGATGACGGGCGAGGTTACACACATTACAGAGGAATCACTTCTGAGCTATCTGGTGTTCGGAGACGGTAAATATTTTTATCAACTCTTTGTTCTGATTTTTTTTTTTTTTAATTAATCGTGGGTTTAATGTCTTTTTTTTCTTTCTTTTTTTTGGTAGGAGGAACTTGTTGCTAGGGAAAAGACTTAACATCTTCTCCCCCACTACTGATGAAGATGGCATTGAAGCAGCAGCTGGTACTAATGCATTTAGATTTATTTTTTTTATTTTAAGCTTACTGTTATTCATGTAATATATTTGCTTTAAGGGGCCAGTTTTTGGTGTTACTCATCTCATTGTTAAGGACTAAGGACAGTAGATAAATTACCTATCTAATAGTGATCTTCCTCCTTATGGCATTCATGTTTCTAGTATGCAAGTGATGAATGACAGTTTTGTTTTTGCAAGCTCAAACTGATGAAACATGATGTTGGATCAAAAACTGTTACAAGTGCAGTGCTTTATTAATGCTTATCAACACTGTGATAGAGTGAATGCTTGTCATAAACCTATTTCGTGTCACATTGCAAAATCTTTTTGCTTTAACTTCATTGCGTTTAACACCAGCGTCATATTTTCAGCTCAGCTAACTCTGTGGGACATGGACTTTGCAAATCAGCTGTCTCTATCGACCAGTCAGATGCCCCGAAACGGGTTTGATGAAATGATCCAGTGGACCAAAGAGGGGAAACTGTGGCAGTACCCAATAAACAATGAAGCTGGTGAGCGATGAAGGGTGACTTCACTGTATTAAAGAGGGGAAATAAGTTTGTGTGGGTGACAACCTGTGTGTTCTTGCTGTGTTAGGCCTCGAGGAGGAAGCCAAGGTCCCGTTCAATGAGCATATCTTCTTAGAGAAGCACTTGGAGGAGGGCTTCCCTCGTGAGGGACCCATACGTCACTTCATGGAGCTCGTCGTGGCCGGTCTGTCCAGAAACCCCTACCTGACTGTGCAGCAGAAGAAGGAGCATGTCTCCTGGTTTAAGGACTACTTCCATCAAAAAGAGGAAGTGCTCAAGGAAGCTGATGTTTACCTTGAATAAACTTAAGGCAATTTAATATGTCTAGTGAATTTTCTGGTTGTGGTCACACACAAACAACACTTAAAGGCTTTGCCACCATGATCATTACTTATACAGTTTATTATTAAAGGTTCCAGTTGAAACCTTCCTGGTTTCTTGATTCTTGCAGCAGAGAAGTGAGAGGAGGTCGCACAATGGAGGAAAATTGTCCTCAAAGAAAGTGAAATGTTGCTGTAGATACACACAGTCATCTCAATGCAATATTGTGATACACCGGCGGTATTAAGTGATGTAAATGTGTGTCAGTTTACTATTGCACTAAAATACTGGCTTACTTTTGTAGCAAAGCAGATTAAGTTGCATTAAAAACAGGTAACTATTTAGTTGGATGGATTATTAATGACCTTTGTGTGACCAAAAAATCTGCAGATGAAAATATTTTTGTGTTCTTTAAGTATCAGAGGTCATACAAACACCTTGCAGTCATGGTTCATTGTGTTTTCCCAGACCGGCAAGAGGTATAACCTGTGCGCAGTACTGAGGAGCTGACATCAGGTTTACAGTAGAAGCACAATTAGACCTTGAACCCTGTACCCCTTCTCAGGGGAAGTGCTTTTAAAGTTAAACAACCTCTTTAACAATGTGCCACACAGATCCTTTCTGGTCTAAAAACACCCTGCTCAATCTATTGTCCAAAAGTGGAAATTGACAGGTTGACGTTTCAGAGTGCCTCACTTCCACATTTTGTTCACTTTTCCTTAAACAGAGTGATTGGCATGATAAGATGTTGGCAACACTTCCTCGTTTCTGTTTGTCTAGGTCATACGGTGCAGTAAGGGGGGGGGGTTCCTAGTGTTGAAAAACACCTGTCAAGACTTGCCCACTAGATGGTGCTACTGACAGATTTGATTCCATCTGGCATCCAGATGCTTCAACTAAAAAAAATTCTGCAGTGCTATTTGTATAATTTGTATAAAAGTGTAAAAGCCTGGATGAATGACAATATTTTGTGAGGTTATAGCAGTTTTAGGTTATAAGCAGCACAACAACAAAAAAACTGTATGGTGCATTCAGGTCCCGCCAAAATGCGTTTGAATGACAGGAGAATTAAACGACATAGAATTTACTAACCCCTTTACAGCTTTAAAGCTCGTGTTTCTTAACGACACCTGTTAATTTTGTCTAGATGACTGGCATTCATGGCACCAAAGTAGCACCTTGCACACAAAATCGTAGCCTAATGTTTTAAAACTGAAGTGCACTTAAAAAAAAGATTTATGATGCTATAAAAAAAAGGATGTGATAATTATTTAATGTAAAGTGAAATAAGCATTTAAATCACTCTTGATCTTGATTGCAAATCTGGAGGTCCATCTGGTGTGATTTGATAACAAAAGAGCACTTGAATGCACCGTCAATTTGTAAAGCTCAAAGGTCGGAGCCTGTGAATTGGCCGTGAAGGCAGCATGAGGATGAACCATCTCCTACTTGTAGAGCGGCAGACTTGAGAGTTGCGGCTAACCGACGCAGGATGTTGTGAACTTAAGAGAAAGAAACTCTCCTCTTTCCTTTACATTACAAACGTCTGCCGTCGCTTCTGGGTTTGTTTTCGGTCGTGAATGTCTCATCATTAGCCTCTAGATGTTTATGTCTCGGTTTGGTCTTTTTTAGTAATTATTTGGTGAATACTTTTTAAGTAAGTATCTATGTGACAGAGCGCCGGTGTAAACTTGACATGGCTGAGTTACTACCACAGCAGCCGCAGCCGGTCGATATAGACCCGGACTTCGAGCCTCTCTCTCGCCCGCGGTCATGTACCTGGCCGCTGCCCCGGCCGGAGCTCGTACGACCCTGCCAGCTCCAACACATCCTCCCCGGCACCGTCGGTGCAACAGGAGCCGGGTGGAAACACCGAGTTCATCAGTAACCTCGGCCTGTTAGAGGAGGACTACGAAGAATACTCAGAGCAGAAACCGCCTTGCAATGTTTTTCAGTGCCGGGACAGAAGCTGTGTGCATCACCACCCCCACCAACATCACCACCATCAGCATCATCACCAGCTCCAACAGCAGCAGCTGCTCCCGAGTCCGCAGGTGTCTTCTCAGCAACAGGTGCCTAATCCTGGGGTCCCACCTTTGGGTGGTCCCGGTCAAAGGAAGAGCAGCTCGTCCCGACGTAACGCCTGGGGAAACATGTCGTACGCTGACCTGATCACCAAAGCCATAGACAGCTCACCTGAAAAGAGGCTGACGCTGTCTCAGATTTACGACTGGATGGTCAAGAGCGTGCCTTACTTTAAAGATAAAGGAGACAGCAACAGCTCCGCGGGCTGGAAGGTGGGTGTGTGCGTGTGTGTGTGTGTGTGTGTGTGTGTAGCTGCTTAGGAGGAACGTGAGATTTATGCCAATGCTGTAACCTTTACCACTTTGCACAGCACGCAGCAGCAAAGAAACGTGCAGCCAAGAGTACACCTGAACAATACTAAGAGACCAAAAAGAGTTAGTCAATGAAAGTTGAACTTGCTCGACTTTATAAGCAGTGGAAACTTGCACATAACACATCGAGCCCATATCCTCATTCGCATCTTATTAAACTGATGCCATTGTAAAGCGTTTCGCACAATTTGGTGAGCAGGAAATGCGAAGGTTTAGTGTGCAATTAATCGCCTCTGCAGTCCTGCTTTAAAAATAAAAAAATCAGCCCTGTTTTACTTACATTTAGACATGTCCAGTAATGATCATCACATCACTGCAGTGTGATCATTCCAGCATGACTGGGAGCTTTATCCAGAGAGAGAGAGGCGCCTGAAGCATTTTTTAGGATCTGAATGTACTCTTTTATCCCATCTAGACGACGTGGTTTCGTTTAGGGAAGCGACAGTATAGCAAGCAGTCCTGTCCTTTCACTGCGGGCAGTGGAGAGTGTTTGGTTTTGTGCATTCATTCAAAACTCAGATCTGTGCTATGCAAAGCAACCCGTCACATTTTTGCTCCTTTTGTGGATCTGCAGGTAAAATTTCCCATAATGATGAACTTTTATTTCAGGATTCATTAGAAGGTAAATAATTCATCTTCTCACCGCCAAAGAGGGATTTAAAAAAAAAAAGTCCAATGGTTAGTTTTTAGAGGGGCTGCTGAACTTTGGCTTCTGAGTAACCTTTGAAGTTTTGGAGTGGTTTCCTCTGTCAGTGGCAGCACATGCCTCTCTGCTGTGTCACTGAGGACACATGCAGCTCTAAAGCAGCAGAGGACAAGCCAGCTGGTCTGACCGTAAACATCCCACACATCATGCATGCCCCCGAGACTGCCTCTCTCTGTATGAAGCAGAAAGAACACTGCAAATATGATCCAGAAGCAAACTTCAGCTTTGTTTGAGAATAATGCTCGACTGAGCGATGGCTGAAATCTGCTTTGACTGAGGATAAAGATGTGTAGGGATGCTCTGTAGATCCCCCCCCCAAAAAAAACAAACTTATGTGGAGGCAGTCTAGCCTGTATTACCACACTGACTCGTGCAGCATTTCTACAGCCATGGAAACCCCGGTACCTTCCTGAAAACTGAAACTTGAATGTGCAGACCTGGAAATATTTAACACAAGGGACGAGTTGGAAAAACATTTGCCTAATAACTGCACAAACACGCTAATCCGGCCAGTGAGGATGTTCCTCCGTTGTGATGGATAGAAGCGCGCAGAGCCAAAGGTGGACCAACAGAAGACACCAGTTACAGCCTGCATGCTCCAACACAACTGATCCTGGTTCATTTTTCAGTTTTGCAGCCCTTCCTGTAACACCCCCCACACACACACATACACACACACACATTCTCTTGAGAGGTAATTTGAAAGTTGTCAGGAAATGCCTTTGGGAAACCTCAGTCATATATAGCTCCCATTGTTTAACACCCCCCCCCCACTAGAAAAGCTTTGTCACAGTTTATTATGAGATATAGCTATTGCTTAACCCACTTCTATTAAAACTGCACCTTCTTATGTGCCTTGTATGTGCACTGGTGAATGTAGACTGGTTTTGTTTTAAATTGACAGGAGGCTACACAAACAACTCAATCAGTGCTGGGGAGTGTTTTAGAAGGGAAGGGACTGGCAGAAGGGGATGCTGGGAACTACGTCAAACATCCTCCATTCCTGAGTTGTGTGCTCATATCTTTGTGTCCCTGTCTTCTAGAGTTTCCTCAGCGGATGCTACAGCTTGGAGAAAGGGATTGCTGCTCTTTATCCTAGCACTTCCTTCTGCTCCCTCTCTCAGGCTGTTTTCAGAAGGGGTTTGTGCTCGTTCAAATAGAACTTTGAGATTCCTCATGCTAAGGGGTTTTATTTTTATTTTTTGGCTTTAAGACAAAAAAAAAAATTATCTGCAAATAACTGAATTGGTGCACTGTAGCTTGATGAAAAAATATATTTTCTATTCTTGGACTGCCTCAGTCAGAATCACCAGTTCTTCTCTAGGGAGAATTGCCGCTCAGCTGCACTTCAGGAGGGCAGATGCTTTCCAATGCATTTCTGCAAGCAGCAAGACGCATTTTCTCCAGAGTAAAATCCTTTCTCAAATGTTCGAGGGACAGGTTCTGCTGCCATTCAGCGAGGCAGCAGACGTCTTATGGATCATCATCAAGAACAGAAGTTCAAGACTGTTTATCCTTTATATATAATGGACACAGCTTTGCTTCAGCCTCGCCATTCCTAAATGCTGGCATGCTCGTCAGGCCTAAGAACCACTGGCTTATAGTTATTTTTACACTTTCCTGTTAAAAAAACACGGCGGTTCCCCCACAATGAACTATGATGCATTTCCTGCGCGGTGGATGGAAAACAGTGCCATGTGTTAACATCCCCACCCTGCAAAACAGGAGGGTCAGTGCAGGAAAAAAAAAAGAAAAGAAAAAGAGGAGGATGAACTAATAGGAGGCTCTATAGGAGTCATGTTTGTAAATCAAACTCACTTTTATGCCATTTCAACATTCCTGCCACATATTAAATTTAATCATTAGTCTGCTAATTATGATTGTGCTTATTTGCCTTTTTATTAACTTCAGAATCTACATGCAGTTTTGTCCCTAGTTATAGTGACACATAGAAATAAGCCAGGGACCTAATGGTGGGTGGAGGGCACTACGTTTGATAGTAGCACTACACCTAAAAAAAAAGTATAGATAGGTGGAGCACAGGATGAGGGCAAAGGCACTGCCTCTACAGCTTCCTGTCTACCTCATATCATCGAGATTTTTTTTTGTTGTCCCTCTAAAAATCGCGTGGCAGCTCAGTGATCATTTGTCCTCCACCGTTAACTGGGGGAAGACTGGGTCCCCTGGGATACTGGTGGGTCTGTGAGTTGCACAGAACAGCTTGCAACGTGCTTTTAGTGTCTTACTGGCACCACCACTGTTTTTCTCAATGAACTGTGACATTAGATAATGGAACAGGAAGTGATGCTCTTGATTTTAACTGCCGCTGAAGTTCCGAGGTGTCACTTCAAAACATGTTGATTACAAAAAAGTATTCCTCCCCCAGCTTTTTTTTTAAGTTTAAAAAAAAAGGCATTGCTATGTCAATGAAAGTATATTTTGTTGGATTCTTTGGTGGTAGCCAGCAGTGACTGTCTCCTGTGAATAGGTTTATTGTACTATATTATCTACCATTGTGGTCAAAAGGTCATCTAGCCTAGAGATCTACAGTGTGTTGATTTGCCTGTCTCATGCTTGATGTTTGCTTATAGCCCCAGTGGAAACCAATGACAAACAAGATTGAAGATTTACTCAGGATGAGCCGAGTCGCACAGCGCCAAAGCTCACTATACCTCGATTTGAGCAACAGCCCTCAGATCAACTAACAGCTGATAGCCACTAACTGCAGTGTAACTGCAGTGATGGCAAAACCCAAACCAAAGTACCTCTAGGCAACTTTTCAACACATACACTTGCTTGAGTGCTATAATAAGATTATTTGGATATGTTTCCTGGTTTGAGTAGTGCATCTCTTATTTACGGCATCAGTGACTGAAATTGTCTTGAATGAAAAGCGAAAGCAGTGCCAATTTAAGAAATGTTTTTAGACAGTAGCTCCATAAATCCAAGTTTGATCAAGCTTCAGTTTGATCAACTTTGATCCAATGTCCTCCATAAGAGGATGAAGGAATAAGGCCATAAAATGTTCAGCTGAGTAGTATAAACAATGTTAAGCTAGTTTTTACACAGACTGTGGAGATTAAATGTAAAAACAAAAAGAAATGGAAGTTCTCATCCAGAACAATCATGCCATTGTTTTTTTGTTTTTTCAAGCTAGAATCTACTGAATGGGTTGCTATAAGATGGCACGTTTGATCCTCTGAGTGATAACAGGAGGTTTACAATTGTGGTTTTGAGTCAAATGTTTATATAACTGTTGGATGGAAAAGCACTCTTAGTACTGCAATTGAGAAAAAAGACATCCCTGATAGCTGATAGTACAAAAAGCATGTCTCCATATTTAGCCATTAAGGATTGAAATTCTGCTGAACACTGAGATATGAAACCTGGAACTGCAAACAACATCATTTACAAGTGAAACTGAGTGAAAGGTTTCCCTTGGTGCCTAAAACAGCCAAACACTTGTGGTCATGTGAAAAAGAAAGTTTTCATAGGATTCTGTGCAGTCCTGTGATAAACTGAGAACACCCTTACTGCTTCCATAGGAATTAAAAGAACAGTAGCAGTCAGGTGCTGCTAATCAAATGCACATGATTAACAGAGCATCAGCAAGCGTGAGCAGCTCTCTACAAGCAGATGTTTTGACAGTTGGCTGGTCCGGAACTTTCAGGTGGGAAATGCCGCAATTTCCTCAGGAGTGGATATCCCAGCAAATGAACCCAAGGTCAGAGCAATGCTCAGAGAAATTGCCAAAAAGCCAAGAACTCCAGCTCAGACTCTACAGGCTTCAGTTAACATGTTAAAAGTTCATGACAGTAGAAAAGACTGAACAAGCAAGTGTCGCCAGGAGAAATCCTCTTCTCTTTAAAAACAATATGGCAACACAGCTTAGGTTTGCAAAGTTGCATCTGAACAAACTGCTAAATTTCTGGAACAATGTACTTTGGAGAGACAAGACCAAAATTAAGATGTTTGACCATAATGCACAGCACCACATTTGGTGAAAAGCAAACACGTAATACCAACTGTCAAGCACGGTGGTGGGGGGGGTGATGATTTAGGCTTGTTCTGTAGCTACAGGGCCTGGGCGCCCTGCAGTCATTGAGTCGACTATGAACTCCTCTGAATACCAAAGTATTCTAGAGTCTAACTTGTGGACATCAGTCCGACAGCTAAGGCTGGCTGAAATTGGGTCATACAACAGAACAGTGATCCTAAGCAGAGCAGCAAATCCACAGCAGAATGACTGAAAAAGAAAAGAATCAAGGTGTTGGAATGATTCAGACAAAAGCCAGACCTCCAACCGACTGAAATGCTGTGGTGGGTCTTTAGGAGAGCTGTGCATAAACAAATGGCTGAAACCTCAATGAACTGAAGCAGTGTTTTAAAGAGGAGAGGGTCAGAATTTCTCCACAATGATGTGAGAGACTGATAGTCATACAGAAAACTATTACTTCCAGTTATTGGTGGTTCTACAATCTGATGAATCCTGGGGTGTACTTAGTTTTACTTTCTTTTTTCACATGACTTTATGTGGGCTGCACAAAAACAAACATTAGATGCTAACAGATCGTTTTATTTATTAAGCAACCCTTGTTTTATTGTTGCCTTATGAACTTCGTTAAGGACATTGACCTGAAAAGTGGTATCAGCTATTAAAAGAAGCAAGGAAAAAATGAGTAACTCCCAGCTATTTATCTCGGGATCACAAGGTTAAAAAGGGATGTCTGCCTCAAACTTAAGAGGCCCACTGAAAGCATCAAGTAACCCCGTGAAGAAAGGGAGGCTTGAGGCAGGGGCTTTCAAAGAGGAGCGGCCATAGCTTGAGGAAAGAAGGGCAGCAATCAGCTGACTGGTTTGCTGAGGGCTAAGGCCTGGGTACTGTCTGCTGTCTGCACGTGTGAGTCTCTGGAATCTGTGGCACGCAGACCTTTGCATTGTCCTCCACCTTGCACAGGATAACAATCAGCTCCAAATATATTATGTTCTCAAAGAAAACCTGGCCTCTAATCTATTATGCAAAATACAAAAGATGGGGTCAGAGGATGACAGAAATACAGAGTGACGATAGGGAAAAAGATTAGTTTACAATCCCATGTAACAAAAATGTGACCTTTTCAGCCTATGAAGTGTGCAAAGAATGTGTTTCATTCTCAGTATTAGGCTGAGACAGATTATGGGCCAAGTCTCTAAGAATTTGTTATTTCTGAATATTCAAATATGATTTATGTGCAGCGTGTGTGTTTAAATTGTTTACCTAAAGCTTGACTTTCAGTGCAAACCTCTCCATTCCTCGTCATGATGCCATTACCAAAATAGGTCACTTCCTTTGATGCTCAGTGTTAATTAGGTAGGCCTCACTCTGTGACATGCTCTCTGCACCAAGCTGCAGCGCTCTTCTTCATCTGCAGCCTCTCTCACCTTTCTACCGCCCTGTCAAAGAAAGCCCAGGTCCTACGCTCATGTTCAACTTTGCGTGTGCATCACAGGTCATAAGAGAAAGGGGGAGGGGTGCACAGGAAGGCACTGTCAGGAAGTGGCTTGTCCTTTTACTGTAATCTCTGCAAATGCTCATCTTTCCTATTCTCTTATTTCCACCAGATATCTCACTGCTTTGTAGTGGTAGTTGCATGTTAGCAGAAAATCACTCCAATTCAGTAAAGTGTAGTTTTAAATTTGCATTCTGATGTAAAGGAAAGAAGCGGTGTGTTGGTCATGCTCATGTTGTCAAGCAGCATAAATTACCTTTGCAAATAATCTACTTTTTTAAAAAACCTGTATTACCTTAAAATCCTGCTTTGAAATGAAATTTAACAGGAATAAAATTATTGCCAGTGCCAAACTGTTTGTGGTTACAGGCAGCTACATAGATTAGCACACTTCCTAATTTCCCTGCTAATGTGATCTTGATTGATAGACAATTGTTCTGTGAGTTTCCTTATCCTCTACAACTTTGTTTAAAAACCTTTTGGCAGAAGTAATGCAAGCACTTTTTGAGGGCAGCTAGACCTATCACTGAGTTCAGTAAGATGCTGAAATGTATGCCTTAAAAAAAAAAGAAAACCTATAGTCGCTGGTCTCTTTATTAGGTACACTTTCTGTTGAACCCGGTTTGCCTTCAGGACTGCCTTAATTCTTCATGGCATAGATTCAACAAGGTGCTGGAAACATTCCTCATACTGACACAGTTGCTGCAGATTTGTTTAAACAATGCTCAGTTGGTACTAAGGGGCCCAAAGTGTGCCAAGAAAATATCCCCCACACTATTACACTACCACCAACCTGAACAGGTGATACAAGGCAGGACGGATCTATGTTTTCATGTTATGTCATCCCAAATTCTGATCCTACAATTGGAATGTTGCAGCAGAAATCAATTGGAAATGCTCCTCTGCATACCTTGGTTGTAACTAGTGGTCATTTGAGCTACTTTGCCTTTCTATCAGCTCAAAGCAGTCTGGTATTTTCACTCAGAGAACTGCCGGTCACTGGATATTTTCTCTTTTTCAGACCATTCTCAGTAGACCCTAGAGATGGTTAGATGGCAGTGTATCCCAGTACAGTGCCTTGCGAAAGTATTCGGCCCCCTTGAACTTTTCAATCTTTTGCCACATTTCAGGCTTCAAACATAAAGATATAAAATTTGAATTTTTTGTGAAGAATCAACAACAAGTGGGACACAATCTTGAAGTGGAATGAAATTTATTGGATGTGTCAAACTTTTTTAACAAATAAAAAACTGAAAAGTGGGGCGTGCAATATTATTCGGCCCCTTTACTTTCAGTGCAGCAAACTGACTCCAGAAGTTCAGTGAGGATCTCTGAATGATCCAATGTTGTCCCAAATGACTGATGATGATAAATAGAATCCACCTGTGTGTAATCAAGTCTCTGTATAAATGCACCTGCTCTGTGATAGTCTCAGGGTTCTGTTCCAAGTGCAGAGAGCATCATGAAGACCAAGGAACACACCAGGCAGGTCCGAGATACTGTTGTGGAGAAGTTTAAAGCCAGATTTGGATACAAAAAGATTTCGCAAGCTTTAAACATCTCAAGGAGCACTGTGCAAGCAATCATATTGAAATGGAAGGAGTATCAGACCACTGCAAATCTACAGAGACCCCGCCGTCCCTCTAAACTTTCATCTCAAACAAGGAGAAGACTGATCAGAGATGCAGCCAAGAGGCCCATGATCACTCTGGATGAACTGCAGAGATCTACAGCTGAGGTGGGAGAGTCTGTCCATAGGACAACAATCAGTTGTACACTGCACAAATCTGGCCTTTATGGAAGAGTGGCAAGAAGAAAGCCATTTCTCAAAGATATTCATAAAAAGTCTTGTTTAAAGTTTGCCACAAGCCACCTGGGAGACACACCAAACATGTGGAAGAAGGTGCTCTGGTCAGATGAAACCAAAATCGAACTGTTTGGCCACAATGCAAAACGATATGTTTGGCGTAAAAGCAACACAGCTCATCACCCTGAACACACCATCCCCACTGTCAAACATGGTGGTGGCAGCATCATGGTTTGGGCCTGCTTTTCGTCAGCAGGGACAGGGAAGATGGTCAAAATTGATGGGAAGATGGATGGGGCCAAATACAGGACCATTCTGGAAGAAAACCTGTTGGAGTCTGCAAGAGACCTGAGACTGGGACGGAGATTTATCTTCCAACAAGACAATGATCCAAAACATAAAGCCAGATCTATAATGGAATGGTTCACAAATAAACGTATCCAGGTGTTGGAATGGCCAAGTCAAAGTCCAGACCTGAATCCAATCGAGAATCTGTGGAAAGAGCTGAAGACTGCTGTTCACAAACACTCTCCATCCAACCTCACTGAGCTCGAGCTGTTTTGCAAGGAAGTCTCTCGATGTGCAAAACTGATAGAGACATACCCCAAGCAACTTGCAGCTGTAATTGCAACAAAAAGTGGCGCTACAAAGTATTAACGCAAGGGGGACGAATAATTTTGCACACCCCACTTTTCAGTTTTTTATTTGTTAAAAAAGTTTGACACATCCAATAAATTTCATTCCACTTCACGATTGTGTTCCACTTGTTGTTGATTCTTCACAAAAAATTCAATTTTTAAATCTTTATGTTTGAAGCCTGAAATGTGGCAAAAGGTTGAAAAGTTCAAGGGGGCCGAATACTTTCGCAAGGCACTGTAGATGAGCAGTTTCTAAAATACTCAGACCAGCCTGTGTGGCCCCAACCACCATGCCACGTTCAATCACTTAAATCACTTTTCTTTCCTATTTTTTCAGTTTAAACGTCAGCAGGGCCATCTTGACCACGTTTACATGCATAAATGCACTGAGTTGCAGCCATGTCATTAGCTGATGAGAGATTGAACAGGTGCAGCAAACAAAATATATGTTCCAGTTGAATACCACTTGAATTTTTGAGCAATAAATTGCTTCATTCTCTACCCGGGATTTTTGTACCTATCTATGTGCCATATAGGTAGGAAAAGCATCAAGTAATCCAGTGAAAAGAACTAAATAACTGCCAGCTATTTTTAATAAATTCCGCTATTTTCCATCTAAAGGTTTTGCTGCTAACAATGGCTAAAAGCTAATAATGACAAAAATGGCATTATGTGTATGCATTACACACCATATGCCTTTGCCATATGACTTAACAGCTGATCCGTTTCATGCTTTTACACGTCACTGACTGAAGATTTTAAATTAACTCATGGAGTTTTCTTCTTGTTTTACTGTCATCACAACAAAACCCAAAACATTTAAAGGTGACATGCTAAAACATAGCATAGCACTGGCACAAATACAGGTACGTATCTATAGTGCTGCAGTATCTAACGGTTGAAAATCTAAGCTAACATTAAGCCTCAAAAGCTACAGGTGTTATCAGCAGCAAAACAGTGTAAAAGGAAAATTAGCATTACCACTTCTTACTTGCAACCTTTAAAGAAAAATTATGTTTACATTTTCTCACGTCTTTTGCTGCCTGGGGAATTTATGGATGCAAATGTAAGCCCCCCCCCCCCCCAACATAGTTTTTTATCACTAACATGTCAGTTTTCATCATTGAGATAAAACCAAATTACTGATTTGAGAAGCAGCTGGTCTCCAGTAGTCAGCCTCCTGGGAGATCCTCTGTCCTGCCTGTGGTTGTAGCTGGTGCTCTATGCAAAGTGCTTTGACCAATTGCAAGTGAGGCCACTTTCACTGAGACTGCACCTGTTCTTGCAACTGAGCGCTGTTTGTTTACTTATTCTGCGACCGTTGCTGCAAGCCTCATGCTTCACTACACAAGAAACAGCAGCTGTGTCAATTAGATTGTTTTGTCTTCAGTAGGAGGAGTCATTTCATGCTGCACGATGGCTGATTCTCCATGCTCCAACTCAGGTACTACACCAGGTGTCTCACCTGAGTAGCAGCAAGTGCTGCTTTCTGCTTTCGTATGTGCTGCCTAATGGCTCATTTCCGAGGCCACACTCCGTCTTTCCCGATTTCAGGCTTTCTTGCACAAGCTGACCAGTGTGACATTAAAACCCACCTGATTAAAACGCACCTGAACAAACTGGTGCTCTTCAAGGGCTCTTGTTCAGGTGCAGCACAGTTTGTCCTCCAGTGTAAAGTGGCAAATGTTACAATTTATTTATTTATTTGTAATGCTCTTCTACAGACTTGTGTGGGATCCCTTCTGTAACTACTAAAAGGATCTTGACTCTTAAACATTTACGTCACTTGAAGGTCTCTGTAATCTGGGCCTGGTCACTTACCTGGTTGCTAAAACATGCCTATGGAGAACAAAAAATAGATTTCTCACATTCCCATGAACTGTTGTGCAGCCACATATGCACACATTTTGCTACCACAAAAACTTAACAATAGATTTTATAAGGAAGTTTAGCAACAGCAAAACAGACAGGCCACCTTAGGTTGGCCTTTCAAAGAAATAATAATTGAGTGGGTCACCTCCTGAACTAAAAAGGAAGGGCAATCTTTTGTTGTCTTTGAGCTGAGTTGAGGTTTGTTACAGATAAGGCACAGAAGAAAAATTTCCTTTCCATAGTCCAACCTTGCAGTGCATGATCTTAAGTAGGTGCTAATCAAAGGCTGTAGAGATTTGCATATCAGCAGTGATCTCTGCTATGCGTGAGCGAGACTCATCATTTGGTTAGTGAAATAAATGTTGGTTAGCAGACGGAGTCTGTGCAGCACATTGCTAAGATCACAGGTCCTCCACTAATGACTCATTTCCTGTCTTCAGTTACAGACTGAGATCATGTAAAAAGACAAAAAAGTGTAGAGAGGGGCTCATGAATCAAATGAGCTCACGTAAGATTGAATTGCATTATGAAACCGTGCAACGAGGTGCTAACCCCTCCTCAGGTTGCTTCAGTCCACATGTACAGGATGTCCTCTGACACAGGAAGCCTCATTTAAAAGTCACTGGAGGAGAAGGGAGGAGTCTGGTTTGGGTGGTGGGGTGGGGTCCAAGGGGGCTGTTTTGGTGAGTCTCACAAAGCAGGTCTCACCCAGCATGTTACATTTGATGCTTCTCCTCCTCTCTCTGTTCCTTTTCCATCCAACCTGTCTGCGTGTCCCCGTCAGCGCTGGCTGAGGAGCTCGTGTTCAGCACACAGTGAACTCATTGACCCCAGCTTCGCCGGCAAAAAACATCCTACTCTGTTGCCCTCCCCAACTTTGCTTCGAACTCCGTAACCTCCTCCTACTTTTTTATTCAATAAAAAAAAAAGTTCTAACTTGTGCACGGCTCTCTGCTTTCGTTCTGTCAGTTTACAGTTTAAGGTAGAACTGGTACTACAGCAACTTTTTATAGTTTTGAAGCCCAAAAATAATACTTTAAAAGGTTTTAAATGAGTTCCAATTCTACAGTTTTCTAGGTTTATTTCTTAAATCTACTTTATTTAATAACTTTGCTACCTCAAAATAAGGTATTCTGCAACAAGTCAGAACTCACTACGGTTAATATTATAGAATATAAATCATATTGTTGCTAAAACCTTAACCCAAGCATTTCAGAGACCCCCTCAGACAGTCCATCTATTGTTTTAAATGTGAATAACTTTATCTCAATGCTTTGTGTATCCCTGCTGAATCCTGCGGTTGGGAACATCTGGGTTTACTAACTGTAGGGAGCTGCGTTCTCATTCACATGGGTATTCAAGGGGAAATTCCCTACTGGTACATATTGTGTTACACTTTAGTCTTTCATGCCCCCACATTAGGGCCATATTTTGTCTATAGAGACCAGGCTGTACAGTGTGTCTGTGTCTTGTATAACTGTCTTTGTGACCCCCCCAAACCGACACTGGTTTTCTTCCTGAGAGAATTACCACAGGAGGCGCCTCTGCATCCTTTTTGGGATTCACAACATGGCATTAAAAAAATCTACTGAATAAGGCGTTAGGTGTGTACATATTTGGACAAGGACAAATTTGACCACATACAAAAAAGAGAGCAGCTCAGTGACCTGAATGAGCTCTTTGAGAAGTGTAATTTTCAAAGATGGGAACAAACAAGATTCAGTCATCCAGCAGGTGTGAATATTCAGATCTATTCTTTTTCCGTAATGTGTCTTCTAAATTAGCTTGTTTTTTGATGGGGTTCACGAGCGGTATTGTTGCTGCTGCTGCTGGAAGGGTAAGATATGGCTGTGCTGATAAATGTTGGTGGAAATTACAGGAAATATGATTATAGCCCACAGAGAGGAGGGATGAACGGCCTAATAAGCTCTATTATGGGCCTTTAAAACAATACGAGCAGTTAACGGATGATAAAATCTAATGAATATAACTTAAATGCTAGAATGTTTTAGGAATAGCTAGAAAAGGTTATAAAAAAAACAAGGTGCATAAAAAAAATGCAGACTGAGTTGCTTTGGTCACATTTGTGCTACTATACCATAGTATACTACAGTGTATATATAACATTAATTGCAGAGTTTTCATCTCTTTCATTTCTTTCATTTAATAGGTCCTTGTGTTTCCAGAGAGAAGAATTTCTTAAGTTATTAAGAAATGAATTGTTGATGATATTTTTATTTTGTTCAATATCATATTCAGTAACAGGTGCTGTGTAGCCAGGACTAACTTTTCAAAATTAAACATGTTGCTTGTGTGAGGGAAAACTTACAAATGAGTCACTTTTCTCCCATTCAGAACTCCATCAGACACAACCTGTCCCTGCACAGCCGCTTTGTGCGCATACAGAACGAGGGAACTGGAAAAAGCTCCTGGTGGATGCTGAACCCAGAAGGAGGAAAGAATGGAAAGTCACCTCGACGTAGAGCTGCGTCCATGGACAACAGCAATAAGTTTGTCAAGAGCAGAGGAAGGGCCACAAAGAAAAAGGTACTGTTCTCTGCTCCTGTAATTAACAGCTGTAGGATTTCAGCCAAGCTTTCCTTTTTTTTTTTTTCAAAATTCTCCTGAATCTAGATTAAAGTTAGTCAGCATTCATAACACACTGTAGATTAATGGCAATCTGTGGGATGTTTTATGTTCTACTATCCCTAGATGGCTTTACAGGAAGGGGTTGAAGGAGGAGGGGGCAGTCCCAGTTCCCAGTATTCTACTTGGCTTGGAAGCCCAAACTCCCACAGTAATGAGGACTTAGAAACCTGGAGCCCCTTTAGGACACGTACCAGCTCTGATGCCAGCACTCTGAGTGGTCGCCGCTCACCTTTCCCCTCTGAACAGGATGACTTGGGGGAGTCTGATGGCCACATAATGTATCCTGGAGTGGCTGTGGCCAAGATAACCTCAACCCTGCCCAGCCTTTCTGAGGTGTCTGGATCCATGAGGCAGCATGGCTCAGAAAAGGTCATGGAGAGTCTGCTGGATAACCTTAACCTGCTGTCTCCAGACTCCTCACACTCCCCACGCTCCTCAAATGCTGGCATGCTTCAGAATAGCCCCTATAGCTCCACTGGACTGGCCCCACACCAGCAGCAGGACTACCAGAAGTGCATGTATGGTCAGGTGAGGATGCACTCTGTTCCTTTGCAGATACTTCCAGAGACAAAGCCTGGCTTTCGGACATATGAGAACCAGTATATGTGCACTCCTGGGCTCCTCAAAGAGTTGCTGACAGGAGAGGCAGATGCCAGTAGGGACATGATGCACTCTGAAGTTGGGAGGGGAAGTTGCGTAATACCTACTTATACCGACCAGAGCCATGTGGGGGGTCACAATGGAGTAAAAATGATGAATCCTTCACAGAGTCACCCACTTCCACGTGTAAATCCACATGCTCTGCATAGCCAGGGTCCAGCTGCCTCACAAGACTTGAATAGCTGTAACATGATACCCCTGACTAGCCTGACTAGCCATTCAGAGCCCTCTCCTAGAATGGCTAGTCTAAGAACATGCATGCAGCACCCCCTTGGACACCCAGCACACACTAATGATGCCGCAGCAAGCTACAACTACAGAGAACTCAGCTCTGTTCTCCCACACAGTCATCATCAAGAGCACCTGCCCAGTGATCTAGACAGCGTGTCTATTGAGAGGCTTGAATGTGACCTGGAGTCTGTCCTCCATGACACACTCATGGATGGTGGGGGACTGGACTTTAATTTTGATCCAGCAGCTGGGCCTCATGGGTTTACCCAGAGGGTGAAAACAACCACACACAGTTGGGTGTCAGGGTAGCATCACAAACAGGTGAGAATAACAATTGGTCTGCCCTTAAGTGCATATATATATACTGATAACAAATATGAACATCCTCAGAGTGTTTCTCATCCCTGAATATTTTCCATTCACCCCTACAGGTTTTTCTCCACATCACTCTACTGCTCACCTTCATTCAGAGAGTGGAATCCAAAGAAGCTGCCACCATCATTATCCACAGAGCATCTGACACCAAAAATATACATGAAATGTCCTGTTACTTTATGTTTAAGAAGAAGAGGTTTATCAGACTATGCTACCATATCTGCTAACATTATTTCCTTGTTCCTCTGTGAGAATTAATCCGATGTTCAACATTTGTTCGTGCCCCATCTGTCATGACCCCGCGCCCCGCCAGTGGGGCACGCCCCACAGTTTGAGAAACACTGACTTAGGCCATTATTTTAAGAGGGTGACGATATTTTAACACAAGTTCCACCTTACTGTCATTTTCCAATACACAGGATTTTCTTTTTATGCTACAATCACAGTAGGAAAAACAGTGGTTGGAGACTGCAGCACGACCAAGATTATTGCAACTGTGTGCAATGAACTTGTGATCAGGTTGGTTTCGAAATGGCTGCCTCAAAAACAGGGGCCAGGTCTATGACCACTTGTAGTGACTCATAAAGAGAAATAAGATGGAATCAGTCAGATATCAGGTTGAATGATAGTTGACAATTACATGCAATCTGTGATAATACATTAATTAACTGATAATTGCAAATCTGTTGCATACACAGCAATTTAAATTAACTATTTCAGACTCTAGCCAGACCTCATGGATTTGAAGCAGAAATTTTGGCATAGTAGCTGCTGGATGGCAATTTAATTGCGAAACAGCAAAGGTGCTCGACAGCCTTGCTTTTAGATAGGAATATAACCAGAATACAACCAGTTGGGTTGAGTTACTTATTGCAAAGATACAAATTGCAGGTGAGTTGTGCTCATTGGTGCAGACTGACTCAGATCGATTGCAGCACATTGTCTTTCTGCATTTAGAAATTAGACAGCAGTTGCAAACCTTTGACAATCTGTCTGAGTGATTGCAGCCACTCTTTAGTCAGACAATGATTATTTGGCGATAAGTTGCCTCCCACCAAGTCGACCTGTGCAGTCACCAGGAGGTTGACAGTGCTGCACACTACTTGCAGTTAGTTGCAGACAGCAAAAAAAAAAAATTAAATGAGATCACTAGGTAGTTAACATTTTTTCCTATTCTTAAGGAGGTTGCTATCCTATTTTTACACTAGCATGATTAATGTAAAAGCAGTCTAGAGGCCTTTTCCTTAAGTTCCTGATTTCCTGTTTGTGAATACCTGTGTGACTTGGGAACTATTAGGTTAAACTATTAGGGTTAATTGATAAATACTTCAGTGTATCGTCTGCATAGTGATGCATATTAAAGAGCAAATACTATGTACGGGGAACAAGTGTACATGCACAGGAATATACCTCTGGATAATCAACACATAGAAGTTTATGAATCAAAGGATAGATGCTGTGGTACACTTCTGTCAAAACAGCACTTCAGTTGAGTATCAGACATATCTCCTCAGTATCAGATATGATTAGACCTTGAAAGTATAAATAACTCATTTATATACTACATGAAGGTATTTTTTTTAACTGTAGCTAGTCAGTTCTTCCTTTTTAAGTTTGTAAAACATATGCTTTGTATAATATACTGTATGTATTGATGTGTGTAGGTTTTTTCTTTGTTATCAAGCTAAAAGAAGGATAAAGATATAGTTCAGTTTTAACCCTCTAAAAACTTTTCCTGAAGGTTCATATTGATCTCCACCAATGCAGAGAAGTCCATTTTATAAATGCTCGTTTGGGAATACCTCGAAATACTAATGTTCCTCAAGTTTATTTGGCCTTTTTGGGGAAAGTCAGTGTAGCATGTGTTCAGTTTTTTTTACAGGATTACATGGACTTTGTAAATTCTACCAAGCTTGAAATATTTATATATATTAAAAAAAAAATCAAAACTATATTTTGGGGGATGTGGAGTAGATAAAAAGGCTGATGGTGAAATCCTAAAGTGACTGGAAGTATGTGATGCTCTGTGAAGTTTAGCCAATATAGCAAAGCCTTTGCTGCTTTCCTCTGAGCAGCTTCATTTGTCACCAAAGACACATTGTAAAAGAAGAGTGCCAATTTACTGTGCCTACATCATCTCACAGACTTCTGTTGTACATATTCTATTTAGCCTTAAATTTTTTAAAAAACATTTTGACCTGTTACTTGTTGTAGTATTGAACCCTTATACAGCATGTATGATTGTGTTAGAGATGTGGTTGTTTACATATCTCAGTGCAAACAATATCAGTGGCTGTATGAACACTCATACCTCAAAATATTTTACCTCTGAAGTGTTGAAGGGAGATTTCCTGCCATTTTCCTCACTGAGTATTGTGTAGTAAACTTGTCTTTATGTCAGACTTCTGATTTTGTACATATTTGGACTTTTTTTCATATTTGATTGATTCTGTAACAGGTTTATATATAGAAAAATAAAATGCAGTCTTATTTTTTGTTTGATATCCATATGCAGATATTTTTTTTCAAACAGTGTAGCCCATTAAACGCATACATCACCAGCTGCAGAACAGAAATTGTGTGTCTTGATTGCATTACTGTGTCTCTTGATATTTTTAAGCGTAAATGTTTGTTATTTAGAAGATGCAAGTAATTGAGGTAGTGGGGTCAACTATCCAAAGCAACGGACAGTTTGCAAGAGAAGTGAAGAAGAGAGTGTAGGCAGGGTGGAGCAGGTGGAGACGAATGTCAGGGGTGATTTGTAAAAAGGTTAGCAGCAAAAGTGAAAAGGAAGGTAGCGATACCTGCTATGGCTCGGCGAGGGCACTAACAAAAAGACAGAAGGCCGAGCTGGAGGTGTCAGTGCTGAAGACGTTAAGATCAGGATTAGAAAGGAGTAGATCAGAGACAGAGTTAGAGAGGCAAAGTTGAGATAGTTTGGATACTTACAGTGGAGGGAAAGTGGATTATATTGGACAAAGGATGCTAAATATGGAGCTGCCAGGCAGGAGGAAAAGAGGAAGATCTCAGAGAAGATTTATGGATGTACTGAAGGAGACATGCAGAGGGTCAGTGTGACAGAGGAGGATGGTAGGGATAGGGTGAGATAGAGGAAGATGATCTGCTGTAGTGACCCCTAAAGGGAGCAATTGAAAACAAGGTTTGTAATTATATAAATCTATTAAATTCATTAACTTATTATTATTATTGCATATACCATAGACAATAAAATAGATGGATGTTGCCAGTGATTTCTTTTTAACTTTTATGTGTTGTGCTTTCAGTGATACTCTTCTGCATACTTTGGTTGTAAATGGTGCTTATTTGAATTACCGTTGCCTTCTTATTGGCAGTCTATCCATACTCCTCTGGCATCTGGCAAGGTGTTTTCTCTCAGACCATTCTCTGTAAACCCTAGAGATGCTTTTGTGGGAAACAAAACCATCTCTAGGATAGTAGATCAGCAATTTCTGAATCACTCTGACCAGCCCTGATCAGCCATGCCACATTCAGTGTCACTTAAAAGACCTTTCACCCCCATTTTGATGCTCTGTTTGAACTTAAACAGGCTGTTATGACCATGTCTACATGCCTAAATGCACTGAGTTGCTGCCATGTGATTGGCTGATGAGATATCCACATTAATGAGAACTTGAACGGGTGTTACAATATATTGTGTTAGTAGTTACTTTTAAAGGTCCATATCATAGAAAAGTATTTTATAATGTTATGAGATTTTTTGTAACCCTCAAGGTGTGAAGTATGTGCAGCAGCTCTTCCAGTTTGATTTAAAGCTACAGAAACTGAAACAGATCATTAGAAACTGAGCTCCAAACCAGGTATAAACAATGAACTGTGTGGTATTTGGGAATGAAACTTGAAATATACAATAAGGGGACGCATGAGACTTTCTTTCTTTCAGTCCATTTATTTTTAAGGTTTAAGTACATCAGTTTGAAGTCACTTGTTCTGGGAGATTTCATGACAGGAAATAATAAAACAAAAGATGAAAATATTTTTACACAAAACCTACTGAGAATGTTCTTCTGTCCTTACACAGTCTTTAGAAAGAAGTGAGATGGTTTTGAGTCACACAATTAGTTTATTTCTCAGGAAATCAAATGCATGTTGCACTTTCAACTATACTTCAGTTCTGTCAAAAGATAAAGCTCATTCGGAAGCTTATGATTAAGCCAGTTTTGATTCTTTGAATCAGTGAGTAATATTTTACTTTTATTGCTTAAAAATATCCGTGTCCACATGTCTTCCTGCAACACCAGCAAACTCATGTGCTCAGAAGTGATGCTGCAGCATTTACTTGCAGAAAGTGTCATGTTATTGTTGATTCCTATTACACTAGTTAACAAAAGCTTACTGTAAGTTAGCTCACTGCCTGCAAATAGTTTCCAGGTGATCAACCCAGAGCATGGCTTCAGTTAAAAGCTCTTTGTTTTTTTTTCACAGCTTTTGATCACTATCAGGGTACATTTTCATTCCTGCTGGCATGACTCATGCAGTCTCCCTATTTATTTATTTTTTTTGACTAACTGGCATTGAGCTGTGACATGGGGCAGTGAATAAACATTTCCCAGATACCATTAGTTTGAGCACACTGAAGCTCCCCTAATGCCTGTACTACGGTACATGGAGTCTGAGCATTTCCTATGACAGAAGTTTTTCTAATTGTTCCAAATGGCCACACTATAAGTACAGGTGAAAAGCTGCTGTCATAGCCTCCTCCTGTGGTTTTTTTCTAACACAATGAATCATACAACAGGGTATAATATCCAAGATTTATGGACAATTTTTCCATGAAGGCACTCACGGTTTTGCATTAAGCTTTACACATAAAAAAGGGGCAGAAGTAGTTGTGTGAAGCCTGAGAAAGTTTCAAACTGGCACTCTTTCTCACTTCCACACATGTAGTAGTAAGGACTGCTAGACTGTCAGTTTCAGAAAGTTGTTGACTGCAGCTCCCCAGATCCAGTGCTGACCAGGCAGGTACTTCCTCTGACTCATACCCAGGCTTTCAAAGTCCTCTCACTCTCTGTGAGAACTGTGTTTGGATCACTTTATGTATCACACTGTGTTCTGAGTGCTAAAGATTATGTTCTGGTGACTAGAACTAGAAACATTTTCCCAGCTTTAAGAATATTAAAGCTGGGAATATTTACCTAATAGACTCCAATTT
>JAMQGT020000651.1:0-14501 GCA_024447675.2 Pterophyllum scalare | reverse complement strand
TGTGCATTTCTCCCACAGCAAGTTAAGGTAGCAGGATACTTGGATCTTTTTTTTTTTAAATTTTGTCCCCTTCTCCCTTCTTTTTTCCAGTGATTCTGTCTTTATGCCATCTCTTCCTCTGTCTGGGGCAGCATCATGGTGTTCCCAATATTGCCTTGCTGCTCTACCTGGACTCACTGCTCTAAAAAGATAATATAAAACTCACTGATGATTGACCCTTTTTAGCAGTATGAGCCTTATTTGAGAAAAAAAAAGTTCAAAGAAGTCTTAAATTATCACCATCTCATCAAAATATGTAAGAAAATTCCAACTATACAATACAGAGTCCACCCTGTCATGCAGGGTTTGGGGACAGGGTGGACATTTTTGGATTAAGTTAGTATCTAAGAAGCACATGGTGGACCATCAGCTAGCAAAGTTATTGGTTGTTGAAGGAGACCACATGATGTTTTCAAAATATATTTTGACTTTCTGAAAAGTTTTTCTATTAATCAGCTTTTCCTCTGACAGGGTGGGCATGTTAAGGTTGACCACATCTAACTACAAACATAATGACATGAAAATAAGGAAATATAAGTGGAGCTGCTCACTGTAGCTGCTGCAGTTGTTTCAACCTCCACTGAAGAAAGACACATTGAGGGTGTTGATGTTACTGATTTCATTAGCTGGTTTCTTAAAGGGGCAATTACTCCATGATGACAGGGTGGACAGTTGTTTTAGGGACGTGCACAAAATGTTAAATAAAATAATAAAAATAGAGACAAAGAAATCAAAATGGTTTGTTTTAGCCAAGAATTTGTTAAGAGTAATAAGAACATTTAAAAAGCATTTTCATTTCGTTCCATTTACTGCCTTATTACACTGCTTGAAAGGAGCAGACCAGCAGGCATAGCAGAAACAGATACATCCAACCAAAGAAAATGATATAAAATTAGTGAAATTCATTTTAAGAAACTTGTTCTTGTACTTATTTGTGTGTGTCAGTGTATCCAGATTTGTAATAATACCTAAATTTTTCATTATTTTGTAACATGTTAATAATAATTTATTGATTCTAATGAGGACACCAAAAGGTACTTTAGAGTGATATTGACCCAGACATTTATTGGCTAATTTTTTTGCAAGTGTTTCAGAATATGACAAACCTTGGCTCAGAAGGGCCATGGAATCACCTACAGGCCTTTGTGTCACAGGGGTAGCCACGCAGATGTAAACAGGCACTATATGGACCAAAGTACTGGGCCACCTACACAACAATGGGAGCTGCTCAGCCACGGAGACCCATGCCATGAAGCTCCCGGTACATACATTTTAATGTTACTGCCAGAGGAGGTTTGGATCTCTGCAGTTATTGAGTCAACAGAGTATTGGAGACTTTTGCGCACACAGTGTTGAAGCTTTAATCACTTATTATTTTACGGATTTTAAAATAGATGCATATTATTCTGATGTATAATGCTGAGTTATTGTAGATAAACTCATTGATCCGTAGGAGCCCTCTTATCACTTCAGGAGGCTGATTCGTGTGTTGCAATGATTGCGAAGCTGTTATTCAGCAAGTGATCTGTTGTCTGTTTGAAGAATAGGTCAGGTCATTATTTTATGCAGCACTACCACCTGCTGTTCAAAGCAATGAACTATAAGATGAGGATAAATATTGTGTGCACCATCACTGCAAAGTAAATAAAGCGTGTCTACAGAGACACTCTTCATAGCAAGAGCTTCTAAAGGAAGGATGTCACAGACAGCAGCCTCTGTCGCATAACTGCAGTTCAACAAGGTGAAACAAGAAGCTGCAGAACTCACCCTTTGGAGGGAATAGTGATGTAGATGATCAGGCGTGTGTTTGACACTCCATAGGAATGTTTCTAGGATTTTTGTGAGGCTCTGGTAAAATCTGATGCTCTGAATCCTTTTCATTTCTCTTTTATTTAGTTAGTGGTACTTTTCAAGTTGAAACAGTAGTGGTCTAATGGTGACCCTTGCATGTTAAACCGTAATGGATTTAGTGCTAAAAAAAAAAAAACGTGTGTGTGTGTGTGTGTGTGTCCCCACCTCCTTTTAAATGTACTTCTGAAGGGATGACCTGCCAATTTTTCTCTCCTTTGCCCCTGATGTTATAGATTTTTCTCCCATGGCATCAATGGCTGCTCTGTTCATCACTTCAAGGGATTTTGAGCCCCAAGCTGTTTTCCTTTTGTACTTTCTTGTACTGGTAGCTTTTTTCAATGTCTAAAATGTTAGGCTATTAAGAACTGCTGATGGGAATATATTTATTATATTAATTAATTAATAATATATTAATATATAATATAATATATTAATACATTTATTTAGGAAAATGAGAAATAGGTATACAGATTTATTCAAACCGACAGCAGTGAAGATCGCAGAAAGATCTACCTGGATACATCTGAGTCACTGCAAGGAGGTGGAGCCATTTGCTTTGGAGTAAAGGTGGAAGACTGGTTACAAAGGGGGGATTCCTTATAGTGGTTTTCCCATCTCAACCCAGTAAAGGAAACAGCTGATCCTTACTCCTCTAGAATGGCACTCTTTTGCAGCTTCAGAACGGTTTTCAGCACGACGACGCAAGGGGAGCCATAATCGAGGCTCTCGATTAAACTGACTGACTTATAAAATAGGTTCAAGAAAACACTCAGGGAAACCAGAGCGACTGTTTTCTTGGTTTAAGCTTAGTAACTTAGTGGCAAACTCTGTTTAAGTGCCTGATACTTGTTTTAATTGTCCATCATGCCTTGCATTAGATCCATAATGATCAAGGCTCTTACAGGTTATGCCGTTTTATACTTGCAGCTTCAGATGGTCGACCAGACACTATAGTGACTGAAGCTACTTTATAAATGTGTATATGTATATAGATATATCTGGCAATAACTGAAGCCCGCACTAAAACTGAGCTAGCAAGTGGTGTGGCGTGGAGGTAATGTGTCAGTGAAGATATGATAAACAGGAGGGAAATGTTAGGATTATTCTGTAAACTTTCTTCTGTTTACATTGAATTATCATATTTTCTGTTTTCAGAAGTTTTATATTACACTGTTGTTTTATTTTGAAGGCTGCAGGAAATACATTCATACATTTACACATATAAGATTCATACACATTCTTATATATAAGACATACAAGATCCAGACCCTCACGTAGGCTGCGTATACAAATGTAACTTACAGACATTCTACAGAATGCTTACTACCATATATGGTAAGGAAAGAGCCAAGAATGCTGTTTATTGCATGTTGTAAACTGAGTTTTATGTAACCCACGTGACTTTATTGTGAAGGTCTGAAATAAAAGCAAGACAAGGAGGTTATCCGTAGGA
This sequence comes from Pterophyllum scalare, assembly GCA_024447675.2. Taxonomy (NCBI): domain Eukaryota; kingdom Metazoa; phylum Chordata; class Actinopteri; order Cichliformes; family Cichlidae; genus Pterophyllum; species Pterophyllum scalare. Next base: position 11,158 of record JAMQGT020000651.1, on the reverse strand, counting down.
GACCACTTCCTCTTTGCTCAGTGAAAAGGTCACGTCCCTTGACCCGGGAGCTGAGCTCAGAGGATGGGATTTTCCTCCTTGCGCAAGTAAAACTAAGAAAGCTGTTGGTGTATTTGTTATTTGTTACTTTTGAATGATTTGAACCTATCAACTCCCTTTAGACAGGAAGAAACCTCAGACAGACAGAACCAGGCTTAGAGAGGGGCAGTCATCTGTCGAGACCGGTTTGGGGGTTGAAAGGAAAAGAAAAAGAAGAGATATAGAAGAAGAGAGCGGAGGAAGAAGAAAGGGATGAAGAGGAGGGGTAGAGGACAGAAAGGCTGAGAGGATTAAAGATGGAGGAAGACGAGGCTAGTTTTGTCCAGGTAGAAATGAAGAAGCAGCAGAGTTATAACGGGGAAACATGACTTTGTCAATGTGGACCTGAAGAAGCAGTAGACTTATTCCAGAAAAACCTCAAGCGCTTTTTCTTTTTCAGGCAGCGTTCTTGCAGATCCTTGTTCTGTAATATCAGGTTTTTCAGATCACTGATATTTTCTGCATTCTGCTCCTCAAGTTTCTTGCACTTTTTCTCAAGTTCTTCTAATTCTTGCTGCTTTTCTGCATGCTTTTCCTTCAGTTTTTTATATTTTTTTCCTGTACATTCTGTGCCTTGTGCATGGCTTTATTGCTTTGCTGCAGTCTGCCATACATGTCTTGAAACTCTTGTTTTCTCCTCTGCACTTCTTGAAGTGTAAACTGCATGTCTTTGTGTGTTTCCTCCTGTTGTTGCAGCTCTTCATGCATTTCAGTGTTTCTGTGCTGAACAATTTTATAGAGATTTTGCAGTTCTGCATTTTCTTTCACCATTTCTTGGATCTTGCATTCCATCTCTGCATATTCTTTCTCTAAATCTTTCCTGTCTTCCTCCATTTTATTGCACTTGTCAGTGAGTGCGTGATAAAATTCTGTCTTTCTCTCTCAAAGTCTTGGACAATATGCTGCTTCTCTCTCTGTATTTCTTTTAGTTGTTCCTTCACTTTAAGCATTTCTTCATTTTTTAGCAGGGCTTCATCAAGCTTCGCTTTCAAGTCTTCATTTTTTTTTCTCAGTATTGTGACATTTGTACTGCACCTCTGTGTGTTTAGCTTCCTGCTGTTCCTTCACTTTAAGCATTTCTTCATTTTTTAGCAGGGCTTCATCAAGCATTGCTTGCAAGTCTTCATTTTTTTTCTCAGTATTGTGACAGTTTGTACTGCACCTCTGTGTGTTTAGCTTCCAGTTGTTCCTTCACTTTAAGCATTTCTTCATTCTTTAGCAGGGCTGCATCAAGCATTGCTTGTAAGCTTTCATTTTTTTTCTCGGTCTTGTCACATTTACACTGCATCTCTCTGTGTGTCACTTCCAGTTCATGGAGCTTGCACTGCAACGCTGTGCATTTAGCTTCCTGTTTTTTCTTTTCTTTATTTTTTGTTAGCAGGACCTCATTAAGCTTCGCTTTCGAGTCTTTATTTATTTTCTCTGTTTCGTGAAGTTTGCACTGCAGCTCTTTGTTTTGTGCTTGCAGTTTGTGGAACTTGCACTGCATCTCTGTCTGTTTAGCTTCCTCTTTTTTCTTTTCCTTAAGCATTTCTTCATTTTTTAGCAGGGCTTCATCAAGCATTGCTTGCAAGCTTTCATTTTTTTTCTTAGTGTTGCGAAGTTTGCGCTGCACCTCTGTGTGTTTAGCTTCCTGTTCTTTCTTTTCTTTAAGCATTTCTCCATGTTTCTGCAGGGCTTCATCAAGCATGCTTAAGCTTCGTTTTTTTTCACAGTCTTCATTTTCATGCTTCTCTCAGTGTGTCGCTTACAGTTCATGTAGCTTGCACTGCTCTGTGTGTTTAGCTTCCTGCTGTTCCTTCACTTTAAGCATTTCTTCATTCTTTAGCAGGGCTGCATCAAGCATTGCTTGTAAGCTTTCATTTTTTTTCTCGGTCTCGTCACATTTACACTGCATCTCTCTGTGTGTCACTTCCAGTTCATGGAGCTTGCACTGCAACGCTGTGTGTTTAGCTTGCTGTTTGTTCTTTTCCTTAAGCATTTCTTCATTCTTTAGCAGGGCTGCATCAAGCATTGCTTGTAAGCTTTCATTTTTTTTCTCGGTCTTGTCACATTTACACTGCATCTCTCTGTGTGTCACTTCCAGTTCATGGAGCTTGCACTGCAACGCTGTGCATTTAGCTTCCTGTTTTTTCTTTTCTTTATTTTTTGTTAGCAGGACCTCATTAAGCTTCGCTTTCGAGTCTTTATTTATTTTCTCTGTGTCATGAAGTTTGCACTGCAGCTCTTTGTTTTGTGCTTGCAGTTTGTGGAACTTGCACTGCATCTCTGTCTGTTTAGCTTCCTCTTTTTTCTTTTCCTTAAGCATTTCTTCATTTTTTAGCAGGGCTTCATCAAGCATTGCTTGCAAGCTCTTCATTTTTTTTCTCAGTGTTGCGAAGTTTGCGCTGCACCTCTGTGTGTTTAGCTTCCTGTTGTTCCTTCACTTTAAGCATTTCTTCATTCTTTAGCAGGGCTGCATCAAGCATTGCTTGTAAGCTTTCATTTTTTTTCTCGGTCTTGTCACATTTACACTGCATCTCTCTGTGTGTCACTTCCAGTTCATGGAGCTTGCACTGCAACGCTGTGCATTTAGCTTCCTGTTTTCTCTTTTCTTTATTTTTTGTTAGCAGGACCTCATTAAGCTTCGCTTTCAAGTCTTTATTTTTTTTCTCAGTGTTGCGAAGTTTGCGCTGCACCTCTGTGTGTTTAGCTTCCTGTTGTTCTTTTCTTTAAGCATTTCTCCATGTTTCTGCAGGGCTTCACAAGCTCACTTGCAAGTCTTCTTTTTTTCTCAGTATCGTGACATTTGCACTGCACCTCTGTGTGTTTAGCTTCCTGTTCTTTCTTTTCTTTAAGCATTTCTTCATTTTTTAGCAGGGCTTCATCAAGCTTCGCTTTCAAGTCTTCATTTTTTTTCTCAGTATTGTGACATTTGTACTGCACCTCTGTGTGTTTAGCTTCCTGCTGTTCCTTCACTTTAAGCATTTCTTCAATTTTTAGCAGGGCTTCATCAAGCTTTGCTTTCAAGTCTTCATTTTTTTTCTCAGTATTGTGACATTTGTACTGCACCTCTGTGTGTTTAACTTCCTGCTGTTCCTTCACTTTAAGCATTTCTTCATTCTTTAGCAGGGCTGCATCAAGCATTGCTTGTAAGCTTTCATTTTTTTTCTCGGTCTCGTCACATTTACACTGCATCTCTCTGTGTGTCACTTCCAGTTCATGGAGCTTGCACTGCACCTCTGTGTGTTTAGCTTCCTGTTTGTTCTTTTACTTTAAGCATTTCTTCATTTTTTAGCAGGGCTGCATCAAGCATTGCTTGTAAGCTTTCATTTTTTTTCTCAGTCTCGTCACATTTACACTGCATCTCTCTGTGTGTCACTTCCAGTTCATGGAGCTTGCACTGCAACGCTGTGTATTTAGCTTCCTGTTTTTTCTTTTCTTTATTTTTTGTTAGCAGGACCTCATTAAGCTTCGCTTTCGAGTCTTTATTTATTTTCTCAGTGTCGTGAAGTTTGCACTGCAGCTCTTTGTTTTGTGCTTGCAGTTTGTGGAACTTGCACTGCATCTCTGTCTCTTTAGCTTCCTGTTTTTTCTTTTCCTTAAGCATTTCTTCATTTTTTAGCAGGGCTTCATCAAGCATTGCTTGCAAGCTTTCATTTTTTTTCTCAGTGTTGCGAAGTTTGCGCTGCACCTCTGTGTGTTTAGCTTCCAGTTGTTCCTTCACTTTAAGCATTTCTTCATTCTTTAGCAGGGCTGCATCAAGCATTGCTTGTAAGCTTTCATTTTTTTTCTCGGTCTTGTCACATTTACACTGCATCTCTCTGTGTGTCACTTCCAGTTCATGGAGCTTGCACTGCAACGCTGTGCATTTAGCTTCCTGTTTTTTCTTTTCTTTATTTTTTGTTAGCAGGACCTCATTAAGCTTCGCTTTCGAGTCTTTATTTATTTTCTCTGTTTCGTGAAGTTTGCACTGCAGCTCTTTGTTTTGTCGCTTGCAGTTTGTGGAACTTGCACTGCATCTCTGTCTGTTTAGCTTCCTCTTTTTTCTTTTCCTTAAGCATTTCTTCATTTTTTAGCAGGGCTTCATCAAGCATTGCTTTGCAAGTCTTTCATTTGTTTTTCTCAGTGTTGTCATGAAGTTTGCACTGCACCTCTGTGTGTTTAGCTTCCTGCTGTTCCTTCACTTTAAGCATTTCTTCAATTTTTAGCAGGGCTTCATCAAGCTTCGCTTTCGAGTCTTCATTGTTTTTCTCGGTGTCGTGAAGTTTGCACTGCACCTCTGTGTGTTTAGCTTCCTGCTGTTCCTTCACTTTAAGCATTTCTTCAATTTTTAGCAGGGCTTCATCAAGCATTGCTTGTAAGCTTTCATTTTTTTTCGATCTGTCACATTTACACTGCACCTCTCTGTTTTTCACTTCCAGTGTCATGGAGCTTGCACTGCAACTCTGTGTATTTAGCTTCCTGTTCTTTCTTTTCTTTATTTTTTAGCAGGACTTCATTAAGCTTCGCTTTCGAGACTTTATTTTTTTTCTCTGTGTCGTGAAGTTGGCACTGCAGCTTTTTGTTTTGTTCTTGCAGTTTGTGGAACTTGCACTGCATCTCTGTCTGTTTAGCTTAACTGTTTTTTCTTTTCCTTAAGTATTTCTTCATTTTGTAGCTGGGCTTCATCAAGCATACTTTGCAAGTCTTTATTTTCTTTCTTCATTTTGTGATAATGGCACTGCATCTTGCTGTATGTCGCTTCCACTTCATAGAGCTTGGATTGCACCTCTGTGTGTTTTACTTCCTGTTTTTTCTTTTCTATAATCATTTTTTCATTTTGATACAGGGCTGCATTAAGCATTGCTTGCAAGCCTTCATTTTCTTTCTTTGTGTTGTGATCTTGGCACTGCACCTCTCTGTGTGTCACTTCCAGTTCCTGAAGCTTGCACTGTAAACCTGCAATCTTTTCTTTAAGCGTTTCTTCAGTTTTTAGCAGGGTGTCATTAAACATTGCTAGCAACTCTTTATCTCCTCTCATTGATGCACTGATGAGCCTAAGTCTCACATCTTGCATCTTGTGCAGCAAGTCTGTTATGTCCTGATATCCTTGCCTACACGTTATCTCCCTAAAATCCTTTTTGATCTGCAAACATTGAACTTCTTGTTGTCCATTCATTACAGATTGATTGCAAATTTCTCCTGACTGTTCAGTTTGAACCACTATCTTTCTGTTTTCCTCCTGCTGAGGCATCGCCTTCTGCATATTATAATCAGATGAACAGCTGGGCGGTTCATCATCACGTGGGTGCTGAGACATGTTGTAACCTTGAATCGAATGATTATAGAAACATTAGAACAAACTGCAAACAAACTCACTTCTAGACTGAAGTTTGTCTTGATTACTTGGTGAAAGATCAAAGGCTTATTAACATAAGCGCTTGAAGGTGATGTAAGATTCTTATGCTGTAACATAGCAACAGAGTTTCAAACAATAAGGTAAACATTCCATATGCAAATTAGACTGTCAAATGAGGTGTTCATTTTATTGTAAATAAACTGCATGGTTTGCATGGCTGTCACTTGGTGTTGACTCCCACTGCGGTATTGTATCACTTCCTGTTCCTGTTTGGAGCACAGTGGTGTTTTGCTGTTATCTGTATAGCTTGATTTGTCTGAATAACGAAATATTTCAGTGTAACGTTCACCTGCTTTATCTAAAGCACACTCTCTGCTGAATCACCTGTAATCAAATTATTCACTTTATTTGTTTTTAGGAATTCGCTAGCTTAGCACTGCTAATAGCCTAGCTCTTAGCCGACTCACTAGCTGCATGGCTTCTTCTCCTGTCCCTCCTGCACTTTCCTGCTCTGAGTATTCACATGTTTAGTTACTCCTCTGCCTCATTTAGCAGTAACGGTACTTGTAAGAAATCTAATCTGTTTGTAGCTCTGGAGGCCAGGCTTTCTGAATTGGAGACTCGGCTCCGCACTCTGGAAAATCCTATAGCTAGCCAAGCCCCTGTAGTCGGTGCGGACCATGGCCGCCTTTAGCAGATCCCGAGCAGCAGGGAAAGCAGGCTGGCTGGGTGTCTGTGAGGAGGAAGCGTAGTCCTAAACATTTAAACAATTGCATGGTTTGACTGATTCTTTCTTTGTGTGTGCAGCCTGCAGCTCACTGCTGTTGATCTTATTCAGGCCGTCTCATCTCTGCACGCTGCCTAGTTAAGGTCAATACACGCATGTTTGGAGGAAATAGTTTGAGTTTGGTGACGTTCTTTATCACACAGGTGCTATGAGCTACCTGTGGAAATCTGTCAAGTTCATGAAAAGCAAAGGTTGAAGTCCCAGCACGGCTCCGGGATGAAAGGTGGCTGTGTAAGTTGGCTTTTCTCTGTGACGCAGTGAAGCATCTCACTGTAAGCCTCTGCAGCTTCAGGGATGGGACCACGTGATTTCGCGTGTGATTGCCAAAAAAAATAAATAAATCAGAGCAGGTCTCAAACGCTGCGCTTTGTCCTGAGAAACTGCACACACTGCACAGTTTACGCAGCGTTTTTCTGACTGAAGCGCAGAAATTCACATCACAGTTTTTACCTGAAAAATCTGCAAATTTTCATCAGCTTGAAATATATTCCTTTTTCCTGATGTTATCTTTAAAGAAAAATATAATTTTATGTTTTAGTTAACGTGTTGAGGAAAAAGCTGCTGTATTCTGGCCATTCAAATTCATATTGCTGATTTAAAAAATATTATTTTTAATCCTGTTCAGCCTGTGACTCAGACTGTGTCTTCAGTTTTGGCTGCTCCTTTATGATTGAGTCTGACACGTGAGCTAGAGGATTTTACAATGTTCTGAAAATGAAGAGAAAACAAGCTACACTTTTTGGATGTTTTTACAAACCAGCTGCCCCTGAAGTCACAGAGGCAGCTTTAGAAGAACCTGTTTGTGAGACACATTGAGTGGGTTTGCCCTGTTTTTGTATAGTACTTCTGTACTTACTACTTAATACTTAAACATGTTTTGCTTTTATATTGTTTTAGAAATTCTACATGTTTTTAATACAAAGCCAACTATTGTACACTTTGTTGTACATTTATTCAAATGTAAGCATCAGAGAAATTTTGCAGTGTTAAGTATGCTTAAAAATTAAAATAAATTGTGGATTACCTCGCACTAACCAGTGTACTTTTGTTTCTAAGCACATTATACCCACTACAAAAATGTAGACTACACCACTGCCAGTCAGCATCTCTTCTTCTCACAGCTACTTTTCAAGTTGAAACAGTAGTGGTATAATGGTGACCCTTGCAGTGTTAAACTGTAATAGATTTAGTGCTAAAAAAAAAAAGCTGTGTGTGTCTTTTAAATGTACTTCTGAAGGGATGACCTGCCAATTTTTCTCTCCTTTGCCCCTGATGTTATAGATTTTTCTCCCATGGCATCAATGGCTGCTCTGTTCATCACTTCAAGGGATTTTGAGCCCCAAGCTGTTTTCCTTTTGTACTTTCTTGTACTGGTAGCTTTTTTCAATGTCTAACATGTTAGGCTATTAAGAACTGCTGATGGGAATATATTTATTATATTAATTAATTAATAATATATTAATATATAATATATATAATATAATATATTATATTATATAATATATTAATAAATTTATTTAGGAAAATGAGAAATAGGTATACAGATTTATTCAAATGTGCAAATATACACAGAAATACATGAGGCAGCTTGAAAGTCAATATGATCACCTTTATTCTTCTACACAGCCTGAGCTGTCTTACGTAAGCTTTGTTGTAATTTCTTTAAGCAGGCTTCAGGAATAGTTCTCCAGGCTTCTTGAAGGACATCCCAAGAATGTTGGGATGTTGGCTGCTTTTTTGGGGTCAGAAAACATCACCCCATTGCTAAGGGTTAATTTATCAATGTAAGAGGCTAAATCCTCTTACAGGTCTTCCACTGGAAAATTATTAAAATAATTAGAGAAAGTACTAATGATTAATACTCTAATGTAAAAAAATTAACCTAACTGACTCAAGTACTGAATTCTTCTCTATAATGTATTGCTTTCAGTTTTTTTTTATCAAAGTGCATTGTAAATTTTAAAGTGTTCTTGAGCGACAGTTCTCCGAGCTTTCTGAAGGTCTTTCAAAGTTTTCTGTGAACATTGGATAGTTGTGTCCTTCTGAAATAGGAAAAGAAATATCAGAATAGACCTGACAGAGGACCTCACTCTTTATCAACTGCTCGCTGAAGCCTCATCAGAAATGGTCTCAGTGGAAGAGCGGCTGTCATGAAGCTATTCTTAAGGAATAGCTTCATACCTTACAATATAAAGCACCTTGAGGCAACTGTTGTGATTTGGTGCTATATAAATAAAATTGAATTGAATTGAGTTATCAGTCATGGATTGGCCTCCCCAGAGCCCGGACCTCAACCTTATCGAAACAGTTTGGGAACAAAAAGAAGCCAACATCCAAAGAAGAGCTTTGTAATGTCCTGCAATAAGCAGAGGAGGAGAACTATTCCTGAAGACTGCTTAAAAAAAAAATTGCAAGAAAGCTGCCTAAGAGTGTTCGGGCTGTGTAGAATTATAAACGTGGTCATACCAAATATTGACTTTCGGCCTTTAACACTGACGCTTCATTTCAAGTCATTCCACCCTCTTAATTGTCTGTGCTTTTCATGACATCAGAGAGTTAAATATGAGGGGCCGTTTAGGACATTATTCCTGAAACACTCTCACACACACTACTGAAACGCGCTCACACACACTACTGAAACGCCTTCCTGTTTAGCCAAAACGCCTTCCTGTTCACTCGAAGGGCTCTCACACACACTAGTGAAACGCTCTCACACACACTACTGAAACGCTCTCACACACACTACTGAAACGCCTTCCTGTTTAGCCAAAACGCCTTCCTGTTCACTCGAAGGGCTCTCACACACACTAGTGAAACGCTCTCACACACACTACTGAAACGCGCTCACACACACTACTGAAACGCGCTCACACACACTAGTGAAACGCTCTCACACACACTACTGAAACGCGCTCACACACACTACTGAAACGCGCTCACACACACTAGTGAAACGCGCTCACACACAGTACTGAAATGCGCTCACACACACTACTGAAACGCTCTCACACACACTACTGAAACGCTCTCACACACACTGCTGCAACGCGCTCACACACACTGCTGAAACGCGCTCACACACACTGCTGAAACGCGCTCACACACACACTACTGAAATGCTCTCACACACACTGCTGAAACGCGCTCACACACACTACTGAAACGCACTCACACACACTACTGAAACGCGCTCACACACACTACTGAAATGCTCTCACACACACTAGTGAAACGCCTTCCTGTTTAGCCAAAACGACTTTCGTGTGAACAGGAAGATGTTTGGTGTGAACAGGAAGTTTGACAAGGAAATTTAATGGGGGGTGTGCATTGTGTAGAGAGTAAGACTGCCCTAGATGGAGATTTAACATTTAAGGAGACACTCTGGGCAGCACAAAAAAGAGCTATAGGTGGATAACAAAAGGTTGTAAAATACTTCCTGTAATGTGTGTAACACTTTCAACTTTAACCCTTGTAAGACAGGGATGAACAGTGCTTCTCTCATTTGGACCAGATCAGAAAAAAGTAGGTACTCTCAGGGAGGACAAATGAAATGTGGACAGAGGATTCAAAAAGGTAACACATGAACAAAATTTATTAACATTGCCACAAGTCGAAAAAAACCAAGGATTCAGTACAACTGAATTTCTTACTGTAAAAAAATGCAATATTAATTTGTAACCGTTTTGAAAGAAAACTGGGCCCAAAAGAAAAATATAATAACCAAAGAAAACAGAATAAATAAAAATAGTCAAAAGTCAGGTCAATGTCAATGTCAAATGTCTCTCTACCCAAAATGTTCAGAGATCTCTCTACCCAAAATGTTCAGAGTAGTAGTTTTGATTTCCCTTTTTGGTTTCCTTAGGTTTTGTCTTATCTGTAACTTTGTGATAGGCGTCCCCTTCCTCGGACGAACACCACAACAGGCCGCCGGCGTCACACCCTCCACGCGTGCAACCCCGTGTACTGCCTCTTCACTCGCCGATTCTTCCTCTGGCTCGCCATCTTCAGAATCCACCCAAAGAATGGGGGGTGGGAAAAACCAACCTGCATAAAGCAGTAATTGATATATCCTCTCGTAAAAGAAAACCAATATATTCTTATCTATATTCTTAAATCTGTCAATCACGAACTGTACAGTATGTTTTTCTATTCATAAACCAATGAATTTGAGTTATTCAACGTCACTGTAGCTCCACATTAAAAGTTTGCTCTTTACAGGCAATACACCACAATGTGTAAAGATTTGTGTCATCTTTCTCATCACATAGTGCACATAGTGTGATAAAATAACTACATCAAATCCACATCATGCATCATTTGAATTTTCCTTGCGTGTAGTTTAGTTAATTACACGGTGTGTAGCTGCTCAAAGCATAACCTTCATAGCGGTTATCACATGTTCTAATGACACAGCGATAGCTAGACTCATACAAGAAAATTAAACAGAACAAAAATTGAACAACCACTCAACTTAACATAATACAATAATCTGGCTCCGATTGGTTTTGTTGTTTTCCCTCTTCCCATCACAGAAACCTTTTGACACATACAAACAATATAGTCAAAATGGCGACGACTAGCATATTAGCCAACGCTATATGAAACTCACTCACCGGAGCTTTTTCCACTCGACAGTTTACCAATCCGACGATGTCCGTCAAAGCGGCTCACTCCCAGAATGAAAATACACTCAACAACATTTAAAAAGTATAGTTCCACTGTTAATTTTGGACTTAACAGGCAGTAGAGCGAACGACTCCCCTCCTCTCGGCCGTGTGTGTGCTCTAATCAGCCTAATAGCAAGGAAAAAGTAAACCCGGAAAAGAAAAAAAACGGCAGACACTACGTCGCTGTCTCCGTACGTGTGGGATGTATGCGCACCCTGCTGGCAAAAAATAAGAATTGCATGGGGTTTTCACACATCTGAACAGGACAAATCTGGAGGTTTCCTTGGTGCAACTAATGGGCGTTAC
>JAMQGT020000650.1:0-12565 GCA_024447675.2 Pterophyllum scalare | reverse complement strand
CACATTGCTGCACACAAGATAAAAATATATAAATATCTAGGGTAAAAATATTAAATCCTAGTCACTGGTATTCACACGAGGGGATGTTATTGCAAAAAGGTACTGTGCTAAAAAGATGCTGCATATGTTCTTGATGCCAGTATGATGAATCCTGATCAGTTTGTGGTACCTGACTTTCACTAGTAAGAAAACTACAAAATGAACTGGTACAGACATTCATTACATAAAGCTTTAAATGATTTGGACAGTGGTGCTCCAAAATTGTAAATACTGTAAATATGAGGTATCTCCCAAACACCTAAGTACGGCCATATAATAGATGAATAGAGTCTATATACACTCTACGATGTAGCCTATACAAGTGGCCGACATCGTTGCCAGGATTAATACTTTTGCATTGCTCCTGCGTTGCTCTGCAAAACATTAGTGTGGCAGTGGGGTTTCTCTCAGAGTCTATTCTCTTCTGTTGGAAATAAAAAGAATAGAAAATGTTGGCAAAAGAAGTAGATAGTAATGCATAGGAGGAAACAATTACAGGCCCATCAGTCGCTGCAGCTGAATTGACATGACATGTAGTTACATTTCAAGGGAGATGCTTGTCAGGTTACAGCGTAAGTTATGCCGGAATGGTTTACAGTTAAGGCGTACCTACAACATAGATTTAACACAGAAGTATAAATCCTACTTTAGATTTTGGCATAACAAACAGAAACTGGAATTAGTGCCTTGAGGTTGTATTTCTCCTCCTTTTTTGTTCTTGTTCTTCAACCCAGCAATGCAGAAGTGCTATACAATCAGCATTTAGTCACGATCTCCCCTTCAGTTTCTGATTTATGGTGTAAAATCATGGCCAGGAAATGTTTTTTTTGCAGAACATTATGAAGTTTAGCATTTTATGTTTATCAGCAGCTCTGTGGTGTAGTGTTTAACACATTCACCAGAGATCTCCAGCTGGAGACTGGGATAAGACACAAACCCAGCCTCAGTGGGTGACCAGCTTTTGCACACCTAGTGCCGGTCCCAAAACTGGGAGGGTTGCATCACGTGGGGCATCCGCTGTAAAATCAGTCCCAAATCAAGATGTGGATCCATCCAGTGTGGCAACGCCTTGGGAAATAAGGGAGCAGATGAAAGTACAAAAAAGATATAAGATTTCATAGAACTTTACAATCATGTTGTACATTCTTGTGAACTTTTGTGCTTAAAAAAAACTGTAATGGCTTCTTTAGTTAATGGCCAAAAACATAGTTTTAAATGTCACGGTGAACTCGACCTTTGACCACCCAAATCAAATGGCACACACAGTGAGTCCAGCTCCTTCGTGAGATACTGCGTTGACAGGAAACACTGCTGGCCACTGCTGTAGAGACAAGATGCAATAAAAGAAAGTATCATGTATTTCAGAAAATATGATATATAAAAGCTGTATGATTCACGTGGTCTAATGCTTGCTTCAAGGTCTGTCCAGTTTGAAATATTCACACATAATTTCATGTAGGGTTACACATCAACTACCAGTGGAGCTTCACACCATCTGTGCAGACAAACACACACATATCTACTGTACAAGGTTGGAGCTGTAAAGTCACATCAGCATGCAGGGACATGCTGCACGTGTGTTGCCTGTAAAGCACTTTGGGACATGTTCTCTGATCCATGACAGGGTGAAGGGCTGAGAGGGAGAGAGAGCAAGAAAAACAGCTACAGACAAAAAGTGTTTGTATGCGTGAGCCTGACAGAGCCACTATATGGCGGGGGGAGTCCAGCCTCATATGCTTTTGGGATTGAAACAGCTTCAGTGTGATATGTGATGTGGTCAAAGTGTGTCAGCGTAGTGGCACACTTCAATTTGTAAATTGGAGTAATAAAGGCACAGTAAACTGCAAAACTGGAGCTTTTATAGAAGATGAAAATTAGACGTCATGAGGTCAATGATTTTTTATAATATTAAAGCTTTGTAAAAAAATAAATAAAAATACTCTGTAAGCAATATTTTCTTATTAATAATGGTTCCCATGACTACTGTAATGGCATATTCGTAATGTAAAATTGCAGGCCAATTAAAAACTACTGCAGCTGGTGAGAGCGTTCCCACTCGGGGCGAATAAGTTGCTTCATCAGATCATTACAATCAATGACTCGTGCTTTAGAAATTAGGCCAAATTTCAATGGACTTTCATGCTGGTAAAATAGAGGATAGCAAGTCAAACTCAGCAACATCACATAATGTGATGTCATCAACTTTGGTTTCAATCTAAATGCACAACATGGTAAAAGCCAGCCCTGTTTGATAAGCCCCCAAAAAAGGACACAATTGTAGTAAAAAAAAAAACAAAAAAAAAAACTGTATAAGTGAATTGTATTAAAAGGCAATATGTGGAGACAATTGCTGTTTCCACTACTTCACACTGCTGAGTGTGTTTATGAACAAACATACACGAAGTGACAAAGTAGCAAAATGGGAGTAAAAATTTGCCAAATGAACAAAACTACAACTCTTAATGAAATACACTGCCCAAAAAATTAAAAGAAACACTTTTTAATCAAAGAATAGCATCAAGTCAGTTCAACTTCTGGGATATTGATCTGGTCAGTTAAGTAGCAGGGGAGGTTGTTTATCAGCTGCTTTGGTTTAATGAATTTAACAACAGTTGCTCTAGAGGGGAACAATGAGATAACCCCCAAAACAAAAATGGTTTTACAGGTGGAGGCCACTGACTTTTTTTCCCCCCTTCCTCATTTTTTCTGACTGTTTTTTCACTAGTTTTTCATTCGGCTTGGGTCAGTGTCACTACTGGCAATATGAGGGGATACCTGGGCACCTGTAGAGGTTGCACAGGTAGTCCAACTCCTCCAGGATGGTACATCAGTATGCGCCATTGCCAGAAGGTTTGCCGTGTCTCCCAGCACAATCTCAAGAGCATGAAGGAGATTTCAGGAGACAGGCAGTTACTCTACGAGAGCTGGACAGTGCTGAAGAAGGTCCTTAACCCATCAGCAGGACTGGTATGTGCTCCTTTGTGCAAGGAGGAACAGGAGGAGCACTGCCAGAGCCCTACAAATTGACCTCCAGCAGCCATAGAATACCAGAACTGGCAGGTCCACCACGGGCACCCCGCACTTTTCACAGATGAGAGCCGATTCACCCTGAGCACGTGACAGATGTGAGTGTCTGGAGAAGCTGTAAAAAAACAGAGCACTGTAACTGGTTGCCAATTGCTGCATCTGTAACAAAGCATACACACAAGAAAAAGGAAAAAGAAACAGCACCTGAAAGATAAATGATAATATGGGTGAGAAGCTGCAACAATACTCCCCAGAAGTCTGAGACAGACAGAGAAGGACCCAGATGACCCGGACCATCCACTGTACCCCAAGAGCACTGAAGAGCCAAGGCCACGCATCCACATGCCCACTCCAGCAGAACAAAGAGGGAGGCCCAGCCAGAGCCCACCCCCACACCGAAGATGCCGATTTCAAAACACCAAGATGGCAAAGGCCAAAATGCTCAGTTGGATTCTTCAAGTCTGGACTTCACAGGCCAACGGGTGGTGCTACTGTGACTACATCCACTTTTAAATACAGTCTATAATAATGTGTTAGCAAGATTGCACAAACATGATCAAGTTGAATTGCTTTATATGAGTGAGGAGAGGAAAAGCTTACATTACTGACCTTAGCAGATGCTGCCTTTTGTAAGTACCCTTCTAGCTATTTTGACTTTTAAGAAAGGCAGAACCTGGACATCAATGCTAGCTGTAAATTGCTAATTGGAATAATATGACTGACTAAAACTTAAAAGTGTTATCTCCATCGTAAATTAACTTCTGTTACTGTAATAAGTTTCATTTAATCGGGGCTTATCTTTAAATACTGTGATCATCACAAATGCCACTGTTCTCAAGATAATAACCACTGATTTTCATGTGGTTTTTTTAAGCTTAAAATTGAGGCACTTAATTAAAGATTTGCCACAGTTCCAGGGTTACAAACCACAGCGACAAGTTGATTAAAATGCTGGTAAAAACAGGCAACACTGAGGGGTTTTGTTTGTTTGCAAAACTAAATCCAGTCAATGAATTAAAATAAAACTCATTTTATCATGGCTCAGTGAAAGCAGAGGTGCTGTTGCTCCTGTTATCAGCGGCGCTGAAGCCGTGTGAGTGCAAACATGTGCGTGCGTGTGTCACCAGGGAGAAAAAGAAAAATCAGACAGACCCCTGGAGCAGCTGTTGTCCCCAGTGTGCACAATGTTTAGCACACATGCGCACGCAGATACCGAGCATTTTATTCTGCCTGCACTGACAGTTTCTTTACTAACCTCAGCTCAGAGTTCTTAAATAGAAACACCTGCACACATGTTGTTGTTGGGTATAAGATCAAAAGTTTAATTTACAAATAAGATCAGATGTGAACATTTTCAGTGCTTTTGAGGGTGACTGGCTACCAGCTGATGTGGCACTTAATGGAGAATTTCTGTCTGTGTGGGCTGAGGGGTCTTGGTCATCATTTAGTGTTGAAATTGGGGCTGCAACACCTCCAGACTGCGTCGTGCATAAATTCAAACCATCCCTCTCCACATCTGCTCTCAGCCCTAATCAGACCCACACTCACTTCCTTTCACCTCATTAGAAATCTTCAAGGTACGCCCTTTAAATACATATTCCCAGGGACCTCCGCTACCTCTCTGTTACCTCAAACACATCCACCAGATGGTTTTTTTTTCTGCAGTTTTAAATCTCTCTCTTCTCCATCGTCTCATCCCTCGCTCCTCTTTAACCCTCTCGCCTTTCTGCCTCACCTCATGTTTCTGATTTGGCCCCCACTCCCAATCCCTGAGCATTTCCCTGGGGGTCAGACAGACAGATGCACAGTGTTGTCTTTTGCACACGCGCACACATATTCTCTGACCTCATTTCTCCAAGGAGGCCAGTTTAACAGTTGCCATGAACAGCCAACAGCTGTACAGTGCAAACAGAAAAGTATAAAAGGAAGACAAGAAAATGAACCAGCTGATTTCTTAGAAGTTATCTTAATTTATGCATTTAATTAATAATATACTTTTACTATCCTGGAAAACCAGGAGGAAAAAAGCAAAAATCATCACATTTGGCAAGCTGTGACCAGGGAATGGGAGTTATTTTGCTTCGGGAAATGTCCGGTTGTCAACATACATTGTAGCTAGAGTCATCATATTTTCTGATTATACTACTACATACAACTGGCTGCTTTGACTGACAGCTGCGACCACACGGGCAGCTGTGCAGGCAGTCAGGAGCTATCTGCTAGACCTCACCTTGAATTATTTGAGCCAAAGAACTGGACCTCTGAATTTTTCTTGTGCCATTTGGTGAATTTATAATGCACCTGTCTGGCAAAGGATATAGCGTGCTGTGAGGAACAGATCAAGAAGACTATCCTCCAGTTTTGGCAAGTGAAATTCTCGTATTAGTCTGTTACTAGACAGTAATTAGCAGGTAGTGTATTTGTGCTGCACTGAGACAGACGATGGATGGAGCTTGCAAATTAAACTTGCTGATCTCTTAGCACTCCACCCTTCCATCCATTTTTTTTTTCTGCTTATCCAATTCAGGTTTTCATTGGGAGTGACCAGGATGGACAAGATTAGAAATGAGCGCATCAGAGGGACAGCTCAGGCTGAGCAGTTTGGGGGTGAAGTTAGAGAGGCAAAGCTGAGAGGGTTTGGACATATGCAGAGGAGGGATAGTGGATATATTGGACGAAGGATGTTGAAGATGGAGCTGCCAGGCAGGAGTAAAATAAAATGACCACAGAGAAAGTTTCTTCGATATAGTGAAGGAGAAGCATGCAGAGGGTTGGTGTAGCAGAGGAGGATGCTAGGCACGGGGTGAGATGGAAGCAGATGATCCGCTGTGGCGACCCCTATAGGGAGCAGCTGAAAGAAGAAAAATCCAGTTCAGGGTTGCAGTTGGGCTCGAGCCTTTCTTAGCTGTCATAGCAGAGCTAGCACAGAGACAGACGACCATTCACACATACGGTTAATTTAGAACCACCAATGAACCTAATGTGCATGTCTTTGGACTCTGGGAGGAATCCAGAGTACCCAGAAAGAACCCATGCAAGCACAAGGAGAACATGCCAAGGCCACACAAAGTGGCCCCTGGTCAGTCGGTGGATTCAAACCCAGGACCATCTTGCTGTGAGGCAACAGTGCCAACTCCACCCTCTGATCGAAATATGGTAACTTCTGGCTCTTTAAAACTACAATGTTAATGTCATAAAGCAGTTGATCAAAAACTGAATTCATGGTGGTTACAACCTTCTATGTACAATGAAATCACAGATTTGTGGACAAATTGACACACCACAGTATGTTTGGCACATCAATTAAAAATAAAAGAAAGACTGCACTACAGCTTCCCCAGCAAATAAATTGGTCCAACAATATGTCCACAGAAATTCTTCAAACTGAAATAATCAGTATAATCCCAAGTAGTTGAACTCCTTTATCCTGCTAAAAAAAAAAAAAAAAAAAAGTCACAATCTTAAGCGTATAGCTAACAGCTTCTGAAAAAGATAATAACAAAGTCCTTCTGGTGATCTGTAAAGTCTCTGATAGAGAAGTCAGATAAAAGAGGTTTTTTTGTCAAACAATTGCTCCAAGATCAAGAACAAACTTTCACTTTTGTGATCCAAGTATTTTAACTTTGTCATTTATTCACTGCTCTGCTTCATTTGTATGTGAACCACAGATCAGTACAAAATACAAGGTGCTAAAAACAGGTGTGTTCAAAGATAGTTTGTAACAGATATTTAGTAACAATCATGAGAAGTGTGCATTAAAATGCCTATAAAACATATATGTTACAGCTCTTTCAGGATGTTTCCAGACCTCAGGGAGAGAAGAACACAGTCATAACTTCATTGGAAACTTTTCATAACACGACAGTTAATTCATAATGTGTCTTTATTTTTCTATTAATTTTTTGTTTTGCTCATGTTTATGTTCTGCATTGATTTTCACTTGTTTCATAATCAACATAAAAACTAATAATATCTGGCCAAATTGCTTCGTGAAATGAACCGTCTAAGGGGAAGGTAGAGTGCAAAACAGCTTCAAAATACTTGCAGATCTCAGTTGTGATCTCAAAGGAGATGAAAGAAAAACAAGACACTGCAACTAAAAGGCGTTAAAAGAAATTCAAAAAATGATTACCTTGTGAACTATGTTCAATAAAGGTAAGTGATTACACAGCACTGAAATAAACTTACCATGTGGGTTCTATTTTCTGTTTGTTTCGCTTGAAATAAAAGTATTTAATGGTGTTTATTTATGCATTTGAATTGCCTTGAAACCTCGTCTTTCTTTTAAATCCTGACTGATCTCACTCAAACACAGAAACAGGCTTCAATCATTTTGTAAGGCATGTGCCAGACAAAGACTGGGCAGGTGTTGGTGTGGGTGTTTTTGAAGTTTAATGTGATTGCAAGGGGGGGGGGCAAGGAGAAAGTGTCTTAACATGCCAAGAGCCAGGGGCAAGAATTAAATCCTCATTAGGATCTGGCAGCACTACCACTCACCTTGTGTGTTTGTGTGTGTGTATATGTGCGTAAATGGCACAAAATACAACCACACAATAGCAAAGACATTCGTCAAAGAGTTTTTCTATGGATATTAAATCAAGTAGCATATTATAAATAAGCAAAAAGAAAAAAAAAAACCTGAATATAACTGATTTATGTCGATCATGTGTCAAAACACCATAGATGCACATTTACATACAGCCACTTTAAAAGTAGCCATTACTGCAGAAGGTCAACAGTAAATGTTCATTTTGTCAGTTTGGCAGTATTATCAGAAAAAACACCAACTTGGAGTGTAAAAGTCACCAAAGCTCTGCTCACTCAGTAACTGCAGAGCCCCAAAACCTCCTCTGTCATTAACATCAGCACAAAAACTGTGTGCCGGACGCTTCATGGAATGGTTTTCCATGGATGAGCAGCTCCTGTGGCGATAAAATATAGCTGGCCCAGTACTTCTGCCCATATAGTGTATATCTCTATGAGAAGATTTAGAGCGCTAAAAATTATGGAAAATAATTATTAAGCAAACAGCATGTTTTGTGTGAGTTCCAGTGGTGCAGGTGTGCAGATTTCAGACACAGCCAGAAATCGCTCCCGTTTCCAGTTGCCATGCTAAGCTAAGCTGGCTATAGCTGGTCCAGAAAAGTATCCTCTCATCAAACTCTCAGTAGGGAACCAAAAACGTATTCCTTTAACTTCTAAACTGATTCATGATAACTGTGACACAGTCTTTGAAATGCCAAAATAACTGCATCACCTGAACAGATATAAACCAAGAATGCTGCTAATTTCAAACCATTATTAACCATTTTAACTGTTCCTCTTATTTGGTTATATTAAACACACACTCATAAAACCCAGTCAATATTTAATATTATGTCTAAATAAATAGCCAATCAGATTGTTGCTCGTAAAACAAATAGCTTCATTGGTAATGAGGCACAGAGAAAAATAAAACATTAAATAAATAAAAACACAGATGATGCCCAAGCATTTTAAAAGAAGCAAAACTGGCCTGCAGCTAAAGCTAACATTTTCCATTTCTTACTTTTGCGCACACATAAACATACATTGAATTCATTTATACTGGATGATCAAGTGTACAGCTCTGGCTATTTGAACAATCAGCACAGGTTTACTACCTTGCAGACCCAACCGACAGGTTACAGACTAAATTAATTGATTTATTCTAATAGATGACCAACCTATTTTCACTGTGATGAATCCTTAAGGCCGTGAAGCTTTAATTTACTACATTTGATTTTGGGCACAACTGAGCATGTACGGTTGATTTCATACACAGAAGAAATCAGAAATTAGAACGGCTGCGGTGAGCTGTGCAAATATGATACATTCAAATCTGATGACAGAGGAGGCGGCAGGGATGGGCTGGGTGTCGAGGAGTGTTGTGACTCCAGCGAAGTTGAGTTAACAGAAGCTTCGATACATGCTTGTAAAAGCTGATTAATATTTCACGATATAAGTCTAACACAGAGCATGCATCGCTGTTCGGAGGAAACCCCTCACACACCCACATGGGTATCTCAGGTGGAAGCGGCCTCTATTATTAATATACATTTTTCAGGTTATGAAACTCTGTGATTACCTTTGGTCCAACAGTATTTAAAGTATGTGTGATGCCATTTGGTGAGCTGTGACTACTTCCACTAACAAAAAAAATAAATAAATTAAAATCTTCACGTAATTACTCAAAATGTCCACCAATTAAAGCTGTACAATCATTTTTACGCTCCAGAGAGCTCCAAAGAGAAAGAGAAAGAGAAAGATGATGTTCCAAAGAGAAAGATGATGTTGAGGAGTCCATGTACTTATGCTCTTGTGACGGCTGTTCAGGGTGGATGTCGGCACAAACCTGCTAAATATTTTAAGAATGTAAAAGTACTGGTTCCTTCCCCATATTCATTAAGCAGCGGTGGGCTACAGCAACAGGAAAATTGCCACAAAAAATATAAAAAAATATATATTACAATACCTCCTGCAAAATGCATCTGCAAAAGCCCCACCGCTTGCATAGACCGATCCTTGTGCAATGTTAACATTTTGGTGCAGCAAAAGCTCATTTGGTGTGTGCCACACTCTACTGTAAATGTAACTGGCTGACACCTGGAGTAAAGCAATTAATACAAGGCTCACAGGCAAAATATCTACTTACATCACTTGATCTCTCTCTTGCACTTCCCTTCTTTTCTCAAAACCAGAGGCTTTTAGCAGAAAACGCTGCTCTTTAATAATTTGTACTCATGTGTCACCACGCTGGCTGCGAGCACTTTTGGCTTTCAGATATTGCTGCTGATCCAAAAAAGCACACTGAAACACTTTACCAGAAATGCACAAACCAAGCAGGACAAACTTAAAAACAAGATATCAGCAAAATAATCAGCTGACAAGAAACAGACATGTAAAATGTTACGACAAGAGTAACGTGAGCAACAGCCGGAAAAAGAAAATGTGTTAGTGTTGCATGTGCATGGACGGATCCTGACATAACAGGCTGCTGGGCGAGGGAGACATGTTTACTCCCCTCCTACACAGGAGCAAGTTACCCAGAGTGTAAGAGCCACAGAAATGACAACAAAAGAAAACTCACTTTGCACAACTTTGTGACATTTTGCATTTCTTTGTGGTCATTTTGCATGTCTTTGGCTTTCTACTTCAGTAATCAGGTTCACACACATGCACAAGAATCCTGAGGCTGAATGAGAGAAAACACGCAGTATGTTGTTCATCGTGGTTTAGTGGCAACAACCTGTTTGGCACCAATAGAGCTTCTCCACAATCTCAACAGAGGAGACAAGTTTCAAGTTTTTAAAACATGTATTTAGTGTTCATGTTGAATAGTCTATATTCCCCACCACCCACCACCATCACCACGTTAGAACAGCTGAAGTAATGCCTCAGGTCCCCAGTCCATGGCGGTCTGAGCCACGGCAAGCACGGCTGCCCCGAGCGTCGCGGACAGCCCCCATACTGCCATCTTCACCATCCTGTTTCCCTTCCTCCACAGCTGGCCTCGGTCCCCGGGCAAAGCTGCTTCCAGGCCTAAGGAGGATATAAGGAGGAGGGTTCAGACAGTGAGGAACTCAAAAACATGAAGGGGTCAAGAAGATTCATAATAAACCACAAGAAGATTAAGGTGCATTTCATAAAGGGTTAGCAAAAACAGAAAGAATGAAAGAAACAATGGTGGTGATGGTGGTGAGGTTATGCATAATTAAGATGTTGCAGATTTCTCTTTAAATTCAGATGTATACAATGCCCACTGTGGGAATTAAACTTTCTGAGCAGCAAATATAGAAATTCAACAAAGGAAAAACAGCTTTTATATGTATTTGCAACGCATCCAACCAAAGCTAGAGGTGAGTGTATTAGAGAGTGATTAAACATCCCTCTCTAATACAAAAATCAGTACATAAATCAGTTTTCATTGCCACCCCTGGTTGAAAGTTTCAAGTGTTTTGCACCGCTAATTAAAACCCAAAATCACTGATGGATGTGGCCAGATGTGTGCACCTGTAAATCAGACTTTACGATAATGTCAATGACGTCCTGCAGCACACTTCTACAACACTGCACCAAAATGGAACGCTAGTGTTACATTCACAGAAAATGTGGATTCTGCCAATAAGAAATGCCAAATATTAAAGAAAATGCTTTGAGCTCATTTTAACCAAATGGTATACGTTTGATCAGTGAAGGAAATAAGCTAAAATTGGACTTTGAGTTAAAATTGCCTTGTAAAATCACTGTTTAGTAGGTAAAGGAAGGACATTTTTCATAGTTAATGAGAGACCGAAAAGAAGAAGGTTCTACATAGTGGCCCCTCTGTGTGTCCGTTATGCATTTCATCTCACTCCTAATTGAATTTTGATGAAACTGTGGGGAATTGTGTAAATAAGCTTTAATTTTACTCTGTTTAGTCTGATGGGGAATGCTACAACATGTTTTTGATTGCGTGTTCATTATATACAAGCTGCTAAATAGATTTTCACAAAACCTACGGGAATAATGCATCTTTTTGTTCTGTTCTGACATATTCAAATTTGCACTTGATTGGTCTGATGGGGGTGCTACAACATTTGTTTACTTGTTATTGATTGGCCCAAAGGGGGGTGCAGAGATTGTGGGCGATGACATATTTGCTGTTGCCTTGTTTTGAAGAATTGTGTTTACATGAAGAGCAACAGAAATGTAATATACTGTGACTCCAACATGCAACTTTTTGCTGGGAAGAATTTTCTTCGTACAGTTCAACAGTCGATATTAATTTTTGCCAACTTCAAATAATTTACTTTTACCTTAACCAGCTACATGTCTGTATGCGTGAAGTTCTTCTTCAGTCAGTAATAAGATTGCAGAGGCTATTTTTACCATGTCTGGAGGTGGTGGAGCCCTGGGCCTTTGTGAGACGCTGGAGAACAGAGTCTGGCCTCTGGTGGAGGGTGGAGAGCTGAAACGCCTGGAAGGTGCTGATGGACAGGCTGAAGAAAGGAAATACAGGAAGAGAAGGGTGGAAAGAGTTAGTTAGTGATGGAGAACAGAGTCAGGTTTAAGGTGAAGCATAAATAACTGGAATGATGTGAAAAGATGGACTGATGAATAAAGTGATGGATAAAGACAGACGAAGACACGAGCGGGAGACAATTTCAGAAAACTGCTAACTCAATATCTCATGTGTATTGGTAGCTCAGGGGGTAATGGTAGCAAAACATCAGTATCTTTCAGCGTGTCAGTCAAGGCCTTGTGTCACTTCATGCCCTAAACAATGACTGTACGAGCCACACTGAAGGACACTGACAGGAAGAAAGCAACTGATGGCTGTGGATACACAGAGAGAAGCTGACTGTTATGATGCCTCTAAAGTTCCCCCCTAAAAAATTTTTTTTTTTAAATGTGAAAAATGGTCACACAGAAGGCCACAAACACACTAAATGGCCAGTGTATGTTATAGCACCACCGTGTCGGTGAGGATGTGCTTTTA
>JAMQGT020000649.1:0-17756 GCA_024447675.2 Pterophyllum scalare | reverse complement strand
ATTGCTTAATACCAGCTATAAACGTGTCTCTTGACATATACCATTTGAGATGGCTCCTCTACTAGACTGCAGTGCTGTTGATTGTAATGTCCTTCACAATGTTTATAGCTTGAAAGAAAAAAAACAAACCTCTGCAGTAGGTTTTTCAATCTGCGTCTCCCATTTCATGCACCATAGTTTAGCATCTTTGTCTCCTGGAAATCACACATTTCAGCACCCGATCAGCTCGTACAGTTCATTATAAGCTGTAAAGAATACAACTGTATGTAGTAGCAATGTGGTGAATGAAGCCTCCAGCCACTAGTGGCAGCACTGAGTATGCCACTCCTAACTGCAGTTAAGCCAATTTTTAACATCTGGTTCTTACAATCTGCTGCATTCCAATACTGATACTGCTACCACACTGTTCGGTACGCTAGAAAATATTTAGCACGTGCTGTTTATGTCACAGTTACACTAGGGAAAACTGGTTGGAGGCTACAGCACAACCAAGATTATTGTGACTGTGGCCGATGAACTTAGGATGTTGTTGCCTTTGAAATGGTTGCTTTGAAGACGGGGGCCAGGTCTGCAACCACTCACAGTGAGATGGAGTCACTCTGCTGTTTATGATGATATAATGATTAACTGTGATAAATTGATGAAAATCACAAATCTGTTGCTGGCTAAGGAGCAGAGAAATTCATATAAAATGCTTACATTCAGTGTGTTCAGAACCTTCTAGAATTATAAAAGATGCTCTTTCTACCACTATCTGAAATGAGAAATACTCCAGGCAAAGATTTATACACTGATGAAATGTGAAATGAGTGCAGCTGTGTCTTAACTACTACATCATATGTACAGTATATATGCACACAAGCAAACACACACATATAGACACACACTATATTATATACGCAACACATCCCACTGCCTTAACTTTATTTTGTTTTTGAGCACATGCTGATCAAGTACATTAATGCAATTATAATGAAGCACAATAAAAATGACCAATGCATAACAGATGTTCTGTTTAATGGTGGTCATGACACATGCAATTCAGCAGCCCATTAGAAAGAAGATGAAGAGGATAGTGACAGAGAAGAGCTTCTTCGTGTGCCGATAAGACTGCTGAGATTGTCTGTGGAGGTGTTTGACAAACCAGCAGTGAAATTACTCTTTCTAACTGTCCTATTCCAATCTCTCCTTATTGTCCTCCAGCACAGCACAGCTACCATCCCCATCTCCAGACCTGGCAATTGAGAGAGAAAAGCTGATGAGTTTAGCATGGTTGTATGTGTGTTCTTCTGGCTTTCTGGTGGACATGCATGTCTGCACGCTTGTATGCAGGGCAGTTTCATCATTCAGTTGCTGATACTCCTACAATAGCCAGATAGCCTGATCTCGGCATCAGTGTCTTAGACTTGTAAGGGGCACTTCTAAAAGATTCCTTTCATGGCACTGAGCTCAGACAATCAGAACTGGGATATCCATCAAAGAGCTGGCCACGCAGTTCTGTGCAGCTCACTGAGCCGATTTTCAGCCTCATAATACTTTCCAAATCATCACTCCATTAGTCGAAGGAGAGAGGTAAATGGAGAGGGGAGGGTGGAAGAAGAAGAAGAAAAAATGACAAACAATACAAAGTTCATCGATTTTTTCCTTTAGAAGTGATCATTCAGTGCAGTGGAGCATTTTTGCCATTTTCAGAGCACTTGTAGGAAGGGATATAATCTGAAGTCAGGTGCCTAAAAGATAAAATTTCATTAGAAACATAAATTATGCTAAAAATATATTTCCTACAGAAAAAGAAAAAGAAAACAGGAAACTCATCAAGAGAGGTGTTTAAACGTGATAACTTTTAATTGCATCCATTGTTAATAATTACAAGTGGCATTACGTTGTGCCAAGTTGCAATCCATTACCCGCAGCAGATGCTTTCTTTACAACACCCTCGTTGTTTGCCAATAACCATTTACAAGCCAGTTTGGCATTTTATGATCTCTATTTATTTAGTTACGTTAAATCATTACATGCAACATTCTATACTTCATAAACCTCAAGAAAATGCTGCAGTGGTCGCTCTACTGCATCATTAAGCTGAATATCATTTTGACTCGTGATGGGAAGGTGTTTACTAAGTAGATAACACCACTCTAAAGTATTAGAAGCCTTTAAAATCTACACTTTCAGCATTTATCAGACATTTACCGCAGTATAATGAGACTAATTAATGCAGACAGACACAATATTATGTTGCATTTATAATTTCCCAGAGGGAGATTTTGCTCTGCATAGCTAATGAGAGAAAAAAAGAAAGAAAGAAACCATTTGATTAACACCACATCCATTTAAAATTTAGTTTCCTTTGTGACGTCCATCCTGGCAGTAACAAATTAGGAATCTGAGTCTTGTGGGCAGCAGACAGAACATAGAGCCGATAAGCATGGCCTTTCCTTGCTGCCAAAGGACATGACAGATTATGAAAGAACTCATGAATATTTTCATATGCTGTGTCCATTTGGAGAGGAGACAGCTACTGTACGCTGTGCTTTCTATAACGGGCTGATATTATATGGAATTGCAAAGCTTTAGGGTTTATGTAGAGGCCTAGTAAGTGCTCTAGTAGAATCAACACACCATGCATATGCGTATATATTTATACAAACATACATGACAGACACACATGAAAAAATATGTAGATTATTCATGTTCTAATTAGCATGGCCATCTGCACTCATAAGTGTTAACATGGATGTATACACACACTTCTTATGCATAAGCTAAGAAATACTAAAACAACATTGCCCACTTTTAATCCTTGTATAATTACACTTAGAGTCTTCTCTAGGAATGAATGGACCTCAGGCAGTCCATAAATAACTTTAATGTTAAACTACTGCACAACACAGTTCTATTCCTGGGGCATTTTATGAATTTAAATTATTTCTTCTTTGTCTGTTTTTTTTTTTTTTAATGAATTTAAACATATATGTTTAAGCCTTGCAGGATCCACACTAAATTGCACTACAAGTCTTGTTATGAAATATTCTTGCTGTTTTATGAATGTAGCTTCATAATATAAAGGCCAGTAAATGGATTTGTTGCATTTATGAAGATTATCACCAGAATAAAGGTGGCATGGCCTGGCAGTGCCTGCCTCCTCCTCCTCTACCTCCTTTCACATGTAAGACCCTTCCTACTCCAATGAGGTCCTGCCTTGAGGCAGGCCTTTTGCTGCTGGTTGATCCACCTGCATGCACCCGCCGGTATCTCCTCATCAAACCTATGAATTTAAGGAATGATTCAATCATCCACTCTTTGCCAGATCAATGTAGTGTCTTCAAGCAGCAACATAAGGCTCTCGTTTATGGAGTGTTTTGTATTCAAATCTTCTTGTCATATACTTACCCTGTTTCTCCATCTCCCCTCCTAGCATCCTGTGGTGTTTCTCTGGTTATTCTGGTGGCTGGATTGAATTCTCCCTGCCTGTTTAGAGTTTTCCCTCAGACCCCTGCTTGGAGAGAAAGGACTTTGACAAACAAAATACTCACCTGCCTGCCCGCTCTCAACAGTCTCTCATTACTGCTTCAAACCTGTTCCTGAGGAACATTGCCTGTAGTGTTTTGTGCTTGACCTGCTGTAAAATAAATCATTGGTTAGTCTTTGTGTTTGTATTTGAGTCCTTTTGGTAATTAAATAATGGCAAAAAGAAAGTCATAATGATAAAATAATTACATATGCTGTGATAGAGCAGATAATTCAGGACAGCCAGTTCTCTTTCTCAGGTTGTCAGATACTGCTGCTCTGTCAAAGCCACTGGCATTTTTCAGATATGCATCAGTGCCATGACACACTGTATTTATGGGAAAAGGGAAACAGGCCTTCCTCCTAATTCACACACATGTGCACACTTGATAACGACTACTTGTCACATTTGAAAGTCCTGTGAAGCATCATTTTTCCACAGGCAAGGCTAATGTTAGAAAAGGCATATTTTAGCCCAAACCATGATGTTTTACTAAACCGTACCAAACAGTTTTGGTGTTGGAACCTAACCACTGAGTGAAAAGAATGCAATCAAAACTAATTAACAAGTGAAAACAAAGTGAAACCCAAATGGGACATTATCAGTGTTCTGCTGGCTTACAGCAGAACACTGATGAGTGACAGATCACTAAAAGTACCAATGATGAAAACTGTAGCAATATTGTCCTCACTG
The DNA here is from genome assembly GCA_024447675.2 of Pterophyllum scalare. Classification (NCBI taxonomy): domain Eukaryota; kingdom Metazoa; phylum Chordata; class Actinopteri; order Cichliformes; family Cichlidae; genus Pterophyllum; species Pterophyllum scalare. Next base: position 13,552 of record JAMQGT020000649.1, on the reverse strand, counting down.
TATTTCGTTACAGACAAATAACTATAGAAATTTCAGTTTGGATAAAAGTGGTTGACTGTCGAACTTTAATGCAATGAAAAAGTATGCTTAAAGTTTGCTCATAAACTATAGATTTTGTATCATTTTAGAGAAAGCACAAAGACTTCAAACATAGCTACACAATCTTCCCACCACAAACGCACATTCTTCAGCATTTGCCACAACCTCATGAGATGATTTTCTCAAAGTAATTCAATATTCTTGTCATTAACCTTTTCATCCTTAGCGAGTTGGAAAGGCTTAAATAAGGATGTTGCTCTTGTTGTTTCAATAAATGCTGCTTCATGACACATGTAATGGAGCAAATTATTGAATGTGCATTTCTTTGTTCAATCACTTTTAATGGGTGCAAAAAAAATCAATACACGTGAATATGTTTCATATCAATGTTCATTCTTCTATCTTGACCTTAGCTTACCTTATTAAAAGTGATGCTGTCTCTGTGCTCTACAGCTTGAAAGTCAATATTTGGTATGACCACGTTTATTCTTTATCACAACTTGAACTCTCTTAGGCAAGCATTCTTGCAATTTCTTTTAGTAATCTCCAGGAATACAGTGGGGGGAAATAATTATTTGAGCTCCTGCTGAATTTGTAAGTTTGCTCACTTCCAAAGAATTGAACAGTCTCTAATTTTTATGGTAGTTTCATTTTAATGGAAAGAGAACATGAACCAAAAATCCAGAAAAAACACATTACATAAAAGTTATAAATCAATTTGCATGTCATTGAGTGAAATAGGTTTGCACACATCTCAGGAGGGATTTTGGCCCGCTCCTCTTTACAGAAGCTCTCTAAATTCTTTAGCTTTCTTGGCTGTTGCTTGGCAACTTGAAGCTTCAGCTTCCTCCACAGATTTTCTATAGGACTGAGATCTGAAGACTGGTCAGGCCACTCCATGACGTTAGTGTGCTTCTTCTTTAACCGCTCCTTTTTTGCCTTTGCAGTATGTTTTAGGTTATTGCCATGCTGGAAGACCCACCCATGACCCATCTTCAGTGCTGCGGCTGAGGAAAGGAGATTCTTGTCCAAGATTGTATGTTACATTGCGTCGTTCAGTCAAGACTCATTGCAGCAAAGTCATCCTATACCCTTAGCAGGTCATACTTGGCATTTCTTTGAGTTGAGCTCAGTTTTGATTGCATCTGTCCACAGCATGTTCTCCCAAGCCTTCGCTGAATCATTTAGATTTTCATTGGAAAACTTAACTTGTACGTGTGCCTTCTTGAGCAGGGGGGTTTGCAGGCGCTGCAAGATTTCAATCCATCATGACATATTGTGTTACCAGTGGTGTTCTTGGTGACTGTGGTCTCAATTGCCTTCAACAAATTAGATTGGCCTTTAAAAACTCCTTCCCCATGCACTTTCACTTGTTCTTCCACACCATAAGTATTCACTCACCCATCCAAATCATTAAATTCAGATGTTCCAATCACGTCCATGGCTACAAGTGTATAAAATCAAGAACCTAGGCATGCAGACTGCTTCTACAAACATTATCTCAAGTCACTCTCAGGAGCTCAGTGAATTCCAGTCTGGTGCTGTAATAGGATGCCACCTGTGCAACAAGTGCAGTTGTGAAATTTTCCACAATCAGCTGTTAGTGGTTTTCATAGCAAATTGGAAGCAATTGGGAATGACTTTAATAACTTTCTGCAGCAGTCGCTACTAGATCTCCAAACTTCATGTGGCCTTAGCTCAATAACAGCACATAGCAGTTTCATGGAATGGGTTTCCATGGCTGAGCAGCTGCATCCAAGCCTTACATCACCAAGCGCAATGTGTCAGATGCAGTGGTGTACATCATGCTGCCACTGGCCTCCAGAGCAGTGGAGATGTGTTCTCTGGAGTGATGAATCACGCTTCTCCATCTGGCAATCCAATGGACATGTCTGGGTTTGGCAGTTGTCAGGAGAACGGTACTTCTGTGACTGCACTGTGCCAAGTATAAAGTTTGGTGGAGGGGGGATTATGGTGTGGGGTTGTTTTTCAGGAGTTGGGCTCAGCCCCTTAGTTCCAGTTAAAGGAGCTCTTAATGCTTCAGCATACCAAAACATTTTGGACAATTCCATGCTGCCAATTTTGTGGGAACAGTTTGAGGATGACCCCTTCCTGTTCCAACATGACTGCGCACCAGTGCACAAATCAAGGTCCATAAAAACAAGGATGATTGGTGTGGAAGAACTTGACAGGCCTGCACAGAGTCCTGATCTCAGCCCAGCAGAACACCTTTGGGATGAATTACAGTTGAGATTGGGAGCCAGGCCTCCTCATCCAAAAATCAGTGTCTGACCTCACAAATGCACTTCTGGAAGAATGGTCAAAAATGCCCATAAACACTCTCCTAAACCTTGTGGAAAGTCTTCCTAGAAGAGCTGAAGCTGTTATAGCTGCAAAGAGTGGGCTGACATCATATTAAACCTTATGGATTAAGAATGGGATGCCACTCGAGTGACACATGCGTGTGAAGCCAGACAAGCGAATACTTTTCACAATATAGTATATATATACATAATTGTGATATTTTTTCCCCAAATTGATCAGTCAAAGTCCTTGCCACATACATATATGTCGACATAAAGAGCCACATGCGTGTGCATGCAGACAAACAACTGGCTATAATGAAGCAGAGTTCTCACTTGGTGGTGTCTGAACAGGTGGCAGTGCGAGTCAACTCAGCCTGCACCCCGGGTGTGGAGCTGCACACCAGAGATAATTTTCTCTTTCTCACATGCACGCACACAAGCGCACACACACACACACACACACACACACACACACACATGCATGCATACAGATCCCACAGCATGGCTAACCACAAACGAGTTGCTTGAATGAAGTTGAAGTACTACTGAGAACAGAAAGCATATTCATTCTCTCTGGACAAGTTTTTTTTTTTTTTTCATATATCAGTGAAATGTTAAGAATAAGGAAAAGGATGAGAAGCATGAAAATAAATTCAACTTACATAATGTGCCCATTGGATTGCAGTCTTTACCTGTAATACAGCCAAAGCACACAAAAAAGCCATTCTCTCAACACAATAATATTTATACACTTTTAGATATATTTGCTGGAAATGTACTGAAGCAAGCATGTTGTGAGCTGCACAGTCAGTTTGTTCTGTTCTCTTCAGACACGTTTCAGAAACATAGAAGGCTCTAAGAGGACTGGCTTGCTTGGTCCTGCAGTCTCTGCTGCTTATGTTTTTACAGCATGAAGTTTGAACAGTATGTTCAAAGGATGTTTTCTATCATCAAAACAAGTAGACATAGATTTTATGCAGCATTTTTGGAATGCAAAGAACTTAAGTCCTAAGGAAATGTTTCTGCTCAGCCTATCACCATAAATTATTTTGCATGACTTCTTCCCAATTCCTCTGCAGAATCCCCTGACCTCTCTTTTTTTCTTTATTTTCTTTAGATCGCCTCTATGCTGTGTGCCCCAAGGCTGCAGAAATGTGAATGAGCGATTGATGGGTAGCTGTAGACTCAAACATGAGTGCCCAGTGTTAGATCCCCCACAATTCTTACAGTTGTGACAGCTCTCCGTTTAATCAGGGTCCTGGTTGCTTGTCAACGGGGTCTTACCCCAGCTGAATTCATGACAACACTACTTAAGCTGTGGCGGGGTAACTTGCCTGGCTTCTAACCACCATTAATCCTGACGTCTGCCCCGCTTCCTTTGCCCCTCGGGGCTGCCAGACAGGAAGGCACGCAGCTGGGCCCGAGGTGCAATCCAGTCAGTTGTGGTGGCTTACCCCTAATGGATCAGTGCACTTGGTACTGGCCAGGTTACATTTAAAGGCTAGGAAAGGAAAAAGCCTTAGGGACATAATTTAGTTTAAGTGGATTTAGTAGACTAGTGTGACCCACAGAGCCAGATGTTATAGCTTAACTTGCCTATTGTTTTACTATCAAGAGACTATTCGTACCACAAACTGGGTGAAATAATAGTCAAAAGAGACCTTCTGACTTTTTAGGGTCAAATTTTATTTTGCAGGTTCAGCTTAAGCAATTTGCAATAGCTCAACTTTTAATCAAAATCTTAATGCTCAGAATCAATTCAATAAAATCAGAAAATTAAACTTAATCAAAATGAGTTACTTATTAGCTGGGCTGATGAATGGGGATTCTGGTAATGCCCAATTTCGTCCAATAATTCCTTTTTGAAAAGGAAAGGCTTCGAGTAAGTCGCCTGGCCAAGACGACCACACCCAACTCCAGTCCGTTAGAAACTGCCTCCGTGAAATGGTGGAAAAAGGAAGATGTCATGGTCCTGAGCCGGTGGCCCAGTGTTTTGAGTTCTGTGGTTATGTTTCCCTGTTCCTTTTGGTATTTCGGGTTATTTCTGGTCCCTGGTGTTTCCCGGTGTCAGGTCTGCGTCCTTGTTTCCCTGTTTGACTTCCTGTTTTATTTTGATAGTCCTGTGTTCCCGAGGTCTTGTGTTTGGCTTTGCTTCCCCTGTTGTTTATTTCATTTGTTTCACCTGCTGTGCCCTGCTGTTTCCTCTTGCCCTAATTTCCTATTGTGTATTTAAGCCCTCAGTTTTCTTCCGTTCCTTGTCGTGTCATTCGTGGTTATACCCTGCTGTGTTCCTGCGTCTTTCCCATGTCACTCCAAGTCGTGTCTCTCCCTAACCCGTGTATGTCCCAGGGAGAGTTCATGTTTATGTTTTGTTGGCTTTTTGTAATTAAACGTATCTGCTCATTGCACCCTCCCGGAGTTCTGCGTTTGGGGTCCTCTTTCCTGCCTGCACAGCAGCCTCCACACGTGACAGAATGACACGACCACGAGTGGACCCCGCAGACTCCGCTCGCTACTGTGGCACTCGCCTGGTTCTGGGGGGACCAGCACATTGGAATGGTCCCCGGTGACGCCACTCACCTCCTCCACCCACGCCACAGGTTATCCGCACCGGTGGACTTGTTCTGGGCCCAGCTGCTCGCTCACCCGTGACTGCGCTCGCTGGCCCCTCCCTTCCTCAGCAGGGGGCACAGCCATGGAGCAAGAGAAGTCCCCGGCAGCGGAAGAGGGCACCTCCTCTGCTCCAGGATTCCACACAACCGCTGGAACTGCCCAGTGAGGGGTTCAAGCAGGACACCAGCGAGTGTGTGTTGGATCTGTGCCATCGGTGGTTTCGGCAGCCCTGTGATAAGCAGGGGACGGTCATAGCCCAGAGACTGCATGAGCTGTTGTCTGACCTCCCCTGGCTTACGGACTCCCTGCCTACATTAACGAGGTACTATGTAGAGCACATAATGAGCTGGGCTGCACTCCCGTTTTCTGTCCCGCGGGTGAGGCGGCCACGGACAAGCCGACCTCTGCACCCGTTCCTGTTCCGCGGGTGGGGGCGGCCAGGTCCAAGCCGTCCTCCCAGTGTCAGTCAGCAGCTGTAGCTCCAGCGTCCTCCCAGTGTCAGTCAGCAGCTGTAGCTCCAGCGTCCCAGCCTGCTCCCCTCTCACAGTCAGCCGTAGCTCCAGCTTCCCCTCAGCCACAGTCAGCCATAGCTTCGCCGGCTTTCCCTCAGCTTCGGTCGGCCGTAGCTTCGCCGGCTTTCCCTCAGCTTCGGTCGGCCGTCGCTTCGCCGGCTTTCCCTCAGCTTCGGTCGGCCGTAGCTTCGCCGGCTTTCCCTCAGCTTCGGTCGGCCGTAGCTTCGCCGGCTTTCCCTCAGCTTCGGTCGGCCGTAGCTTCGCCGGCTTTCCCTCAGCCTCAGCCTCAGTCAGCCGTAGCTTCGCCGGCTTTCCTTCTGCCTCAGCCTCAGTCAGCCGTCCCGCCGGCTTCCCCTCGGCCTCAGTCAGCCGTCCCGCCGGCGCCCCCTCTGCCTCAGTCAGCCGTCCCTCCGGCGCCCCCTCTGCCTCAGTCAGCCGTCCCACCGGCGCCCCCTCGGCCACAGCCAGCCACAGCTTCGGCGCCCCCTCGGCCACAGCCAGCTGCAGCTTCGGTGCCTGCACCCAGGACATCACCGTCAGGGGCCTCCGCTCAGTCCGAGCTGTCGGGGGCCTCCGCTCAGTCCGAGCCACCCGAGGTCTCCGCTCAGTCCGAGCCACCCCAGGTCGCCGCTCAGTCCGAGCCGCCCCAAGGTCTCCGCTCAGTCCGAGCCGTCGGAGGGTCCCACTCTGTCCGAGCCATCGGAGGGACCCGCTCTTCGCCGCCACATGCCACGCGGCCGTCCGCCCGAGGGTCCCGCTCTGTCCGAGCCGTCGGAGGGTCCCACTCTTCGCCGCCACATGCCACGCGGCCGTCCGCCCGAGGGTCCCGCTCTGTCCGAGCCGTCAGGGGGTCCCGTTCCTCTTCGTCGCCGCCGCCGCTGGGAGCGCGGTCGGCCTCCCCCTTCGCCTGCTGTCCCTCACCGCCGCTGGGAGCATGGTCGGCCTCCCCCTTCGTCTGCTCCTTTTCGTTGCCGCTGCTGGGAGCGCGGTAGGCCTCCCCCTTCGCCTGCTCTTCTTCGTCACCGCCGCCGCTGGGAGCACGGTCGGCCTCCCCCTTCGCCCGCTCCTCTTCGCCGCCGCCGCCCCTGGGAGCGCGGTCGGCCTCCCCCTCCGTCTGCTGTTCCCCGTCGCCGCCGCCGCTGGGAGCGCAGTCGGCCTGCCCCTCCGTCTGCTGTTCCCCGTCGCTGCCGCCGCTGGGAGCGCGGTCGGCCTGCCCCTTCGTCTGCTGTTCCCCGTCGCCGCCACCGCTGGGAGCGCGGTCGGCCTCCCTCTTCGTCTGCTCCTCGTCGCCACCGCCGCTGGGAGCGCGGTCGGCCTCCCTGCGATCCCGTTGGACTCTTTGCTTTTGGACTCTGGGGCCTGGGTGGCCCCTCCTGAACTGTTTTCCATTGCTTTTTGGGGTTTTCCTCTGTTGCTCCCTGCCCGGTCTTGTTTTGGTATCGGTCCCTCCGTCCGGGTCCCCCTACTCCCGCCATGCAGCCTCCCCACATGACAGAAGATGTTTCTGTCCTTCTGTCAACTGTCCTTTATAATCCTCACGCTGTAGTTTAGAAATCCACTTGGACTCCGTACAAAGTCCCAAGATTGGAAATCCAACAGTGAGGCTCCATCCCACTCCAGGTCATCAGCAGGGAGAACTCTCGGGACTGCTGATAGCCGAATTAGTCCACAGCTAGGGGTTTGGGCATGCCCCCTCTGCTGAAGCAGTCTTGTCCGAGGGAAGGTTTCCTGAAATTGTCGTCTGATGCTTCTGTACATCATCTTTTATAGCAAAAATCTAAGACACATCCTAATTTTTCTACATCATCCTGACAGACTATCACCCCACTGCCTTTGTCTATTTGGGGTGTTAAACTTAACCATTACTTCATTTCTTATTAACATATGGGTCATTTTGTTCCTTCCAGTCTGGGACATGTCTGAACATGTTTCTAACTTTACCCTTGCTCGTCTCTAGGCAACAGTTTTTAGTTCCTTATTTTACCCTCAGCTCAGTGATTTCACAATTTCCTTAGTACTTTGCCATCTATCATTTCTGTGTTACAGTTACACTCATTATTCGATTCTACATCATATAAATCATTCTCTAACAATTCTATAAATTTGAATCATGATTGTCCATACAGTGCCAGGCTTAGGCTATCAGGTAATCAAGATCTCAACTCACTTGACACCAGTCTTTTCTCCTATCACCACAATGAGTCATGTTGATTTGACCTTGCCACTGTTTTGTTCCTAGGTCCCATGTTTATTAGAACCTCTGTGGGTCATTGGTGTAATACGAGAACAGCAAACACAGCTCCAAAAACAATTATACTGATGCTGATTAAGGTTGATATTGGAACTGCATTTTGAGAAGACATTTTTAAAACTATAATTTTCTCTTTTCCACGCTCTTGCTTGCTTCTACTTCCTTGGGTTTAACTTATGAAGAAAGTTCAAAATCACCTTAACCTCAATACAGCAGAAAAACCTGTTTTTGAGGTTTGCCTTTAAAATTATTTCTTAGTTTTGTTATTTTACTTTATTAGCAAATCTAGAAAGAAAGTTTCCTTTGAAAGAATGTTCTTATCATTGTTCTTTTAAGACAGATGTAGTATGTTAACTGTGCCAGTGTGGTAAAGGAATATTTCTTGAATATTAAATACAAATCTTACACCTTCTTCACCACCTGATGTTTTCTTCATTAAATTTTCTGCATTACATCACAGCAACACAGCTGTGACTGATAAGTAGGTCAGGTTTAAAAAGATTATAAGTGTGTGTTAGTATATTAAGCACACATCACTTTCTTGATATGCAGTATCAACTAATGATGCATCACAGATCAAAAAAGATAGAGATGAATGAAAACAGCAATGCAGTCTTTACTACCTGTTGCCATTCTAATTATGTGTGACATTTCTAATATATATTAATGACAAATATCTTTGTAGATAAACGAAACAAGAATTAATATTTCCAGGAGGTGTGTGTGTGTGTGTGTGTGTGTGTGTGTGTGTGTGTGTGTGTGTGTGTGTGTATGCAAAAAGTATATAAATACACATTTTAAAGAAGGCAAAAAAATTACAATACTGTCTAAATGAAGTATGGATCAGATGTGCCATTTAACCACAAATCTGATGTGGTAGTATAACACAGCTGCTGTCTCTCTCACTCCACGTATAGCTGTGAAAGTGCCACCTGAGAAAAATGTTTATGGCCAGGGAGTTGGTAAGGAGGGTCAGTTATTTTAACATCTGGGACTGTAAAATCTTACATTTTACATTGCATTGTGCAGGTAAACAGTCAACTGTGCACTGTGCACAGATGGCACTGCTTCAAATGGTAAAAATGGTTTGTGGTGTTACCTGCCTTTGTAGAAATGTGCTTCAAAACATTTTGCTCTGCTTCTTTGTTGTACTTTACCAGAAGTTGAAATATCTCCATGCTACTGAATTCCTTGGGACCCTTATTTTCAGCAGTGAGCCTTGGGCTGTGTCCAGTGGGGTGTCATGTTCAGTAATACTATCATTCAAATTTTCTGTTGTCATTTTGACTTTTAACATACTGGTGTGCACAGCTGCAGTAGCCCACACATTAGCATATGTGCTGCTGCAGCTGTTCCTCCTATGCACTGTGTGTCGAACCTAACCTGATGTGGCTCTAACTCAGTTTGCAAATGATTGGTTCGGCACAGCACTATTCTTGTTGTCACTGGACTTTCATGCTGCCTGTCAAAACAAGGATGGAACAAGTGAAGGCAACTTTATATTAACAATGTCTCATTTCATAAAGCCCTAGCAAGGAGATTTGTTAAATATGCTCTCAAAAATGTAGGGTAACTAAGTTCTGTAAGTCTTCATCTTGAAAATGGTCAGTCAAGATGTTGAGGTTCTCTTTTTCTAACAAGGTCATGAAGGCAGTCATGTCAACACCCATGTTTGGAACAGCTTGATTGCAGTAGAAGATGTGGAGACTGTGCTGTTTCAAAGACACAAAAAAGAATCTGTTTACGATTTATACATGCTTGAAAGGCTGGAGCCTAATAGAGCACTCACAGGTTGAGAGGGTACAACATGCTCAGCATTATCAGATGCTTCACGACAGACAAACACAGAGTCAAATTACACCTTCAGGTTGAAATCAGTTCACCTAGACAGCATGTCTGTGTGCATTGGAGAACCTGGAGAAACCCATGTAGACTCATTCATCCATCCATTTTCTCTAGTTTATCCACTTCAAGGTTGCAGGCAGGGCTGGAGCCTATCCCAGGGTACACCCTGGATATGTTGCTAATCTGTCACAGGGCTAACACATAGAGATTGAAAGATTCACTCATACCGTCAGTTTAGAATCACCAATTAACCAAACCCCCATGCATGTTTTTGGATTGTGAAAAAAAGCCAGAGTACCTGGAGAAAACATGCAAACTTCCCACAGAAAGGTCCCAGACTGGAGGTGAACCTAGGACCTTCTTACTGTGAGGCAACAAAACTAACCACCATATCACCGTTCCTCCCAACCCATGGAGATGATAGGAGAAAGTGAAAACTTGACTAGTTTTCAAGACAACAGAAAGATTTTAACGCACAACCCTTCGTGAAATATGGCAATGGAGTTATTTTTCTGTTCAGTACAAGAAAAGTAAACCTCTTCTATATATTGCTTAAGTGTTGTGTGTAACAAAATCAGGTACAGAAAAAAAAAGTTAAATGACACCATATGGGGAAATATGTGAGATTATAATCCTGGAACTTAAAAACTGAAGAAAAAGAAAGTTCAGAGACCAGTAATAGCAAAATAGGTTGAATACTGGTGGAACATTTGTATTTGTTATAATAGAAATGGCTAATGCAGCCTGGAGCCACCACCACCATCAACCAGAGATGAGAAGCAAGCCACAGAGGTCTGGTGAGTTGAGTTATTATTAACTCCAAATGTTCTTTTTTTTTTCCTTTCAAACACACACTGATTCAAGTTATATCACTTGAGAGGTGTGATTAGATGTGTGTAGCCCCCATTGGAGTCATAGAAAGTCTTTATGTGACTTTTCTCCAATAGGACATTCAAGCAAATGTATGCGAACATTAAAACTTAATTAAATCATCAACACCAACAGCTCAGAACATTAGGAGGAGGTTGGGCTGGTGAAAGGAGCTGCAGCAGCAAACAGTATTAGCATTTAAGCATAACTACAAGGCTGCCCCATATGTAAGGGGTAGATTTTAGAAGTCACCTGGTAGCAGAGGAGCTTATAGAGAAACCAGTGGTCTTTTTTACAGCTGATATTTTTTACTTTAGAAAAAGCATAATTCACACTGGTATTCATACCTGTCCTTTTCCTGCTATGTTGGTATGTCAAAATATCTTTTGTGAAAAAGGCCAGTGGTGAAGGAAAGATAAAGCAGCTAATGTTAATGAACTGATGTAAGCATGACTTCAAGGCTCAGAACAGAAACCTGTTTTTAGCCAAGCTGGGGAAAAAAAAAGAGTGTGAAGATCCATATGGTGGGTGGGAATGGAACCAAAGTACTTCTCCACAGCTGCTTTATGCTGCATTCTGCAATTAATTAAATCTACAGCCATCTGAAGGCAACAGTACATGTGTGCTGATAATTCTGCAGCATGAAAAGTTCAGCAAAAGCCTGCAGTGCAAGACCAGTCACTATGTTTACCTGTATTAAATCATGTGCGAAGGACAACAAGCTGCTACAAGTAACCCCAATCAATACTACTGTAACGGCCCACAGGATGGAAGAACCTAAATGCAGGACAGTAAAAAAAAAATAATAATAATACACGGGAGGTCAGTAAGCAGGGCAAACAAATCAGACATGAAGGCGCAAAAGGGTAAAATCAGGACCCAAGGTAAAAAAAAAATTTAAAAAAAGAACAGAAAAAAGGTACTATAAAAAAGAAGCCAAAGAAAAATACAAACAGGAGAACACAGAAATGTCCAGAAAGCTTCACAGGATAGCACTAAGATTATGTGGCAGGGAAAAAAAGAGAATCAGGGCAGTATACAGATTACAGTGATGAATGATTAAATCATCGAAAACAAATGACAGTAATTTAACAGATGTGAGAAAAATTCATCAGATTTGTGAAGACAGTTACAAAGTTAAATCCACAGCTCAGAGGAACCGAACAGCATGCCACAATGCTGCTGCGGTTCTACAAACCTTTTAATAATGGAAATATAGTTACTTACAAAGAAAGAACACAAATAATGGAGATGGAAAAAATAATGCTTAATGATGATGACAGAAAGACAATAGGGAAAACAGAAAAAGACAGGAAGTGAAACTCACTTGACCAAGAATTACGAAATAAAACAGGAAATTGCTTTAAACTGCAATTCACAGCCATGACAAGGACAGACATCTGCTTTATATGTTACTTTGATATGTAGTAAATAATGTAATGTCTCATATGACCTGATTAGGATCATGAGACCTGATTAGTGAACCAACTATCCAAACTGATTTTATAATTTCATTAAACATTAGAATATTGTTCCAGTCCAAAGATGAGACTGACTTTTTAGAGGCTGTTTTCATGAAAACAGGTAGCAGTTCTCATTAAAATCAATTAATTGTGATGTACATGTGCTTTCTACATATAGTAAGATGGCATGATTAAAAAAAGGTGTGGTGGCATTTGATCTTTTTTTATTATTATTATTGTCATTGAAGACGGCTTTCCAAATAAGCCAATTATTTTGTTTAAGTAGTTGTATAAATCCTTATACAACTGCAGATGAATTATCAACATTAATTTAAAATGTCTGCAAGTGTGAAAATGTTTGGGCACCACCCACATAGTCAAGAGATTTCACACATCTCTCCTATTTATTCAGTCATTATTGGCTGTCATTCAGTCCCTGCTGTGAAGAGATATTCTCCCTCATAATTCAAAACACTCTACACACAATAACACACAGGGTTTGTTAAGGTTACATCGCCCTCAATCACTCCAGAGCCAGCAGACTGTCAGGCTTACAGTATTAAACTGTAAATGCACACCTCGGGTATTTAGCATCCTGGGGAGATGTTATACCCGATTTAATTCATTCATTTGTTTTTATCATGTACGCATTCAGCTCCTTGGAATTCCACAAAATATTTGTCTTTAACGCTGTTCTGGTGTCATTATATACTCTTTCGTGCTCCTCACCGTGCTTGTATATCTTTTATGGTCTATATAACCTTTATATTCTCCCTCTTTTCAATCCTTTACTCACCAATCATTGACAAACAGGTGGCAAAAGTATTTACTTAAGACATTCTGTACTTAAGTAGAAGTACAGATACTTGCGTTAAAAATACTGGTAAAAGTACTGGTAAAACTTCTTTACTCAAGTAAAAATTAAAAAGTACAGGCTTTGAAATGTACTCGAAGTAAGAAAATAAAAGTAGCTCCTTGGGGGAGGTTTCTACCAGCTATATTTTGTGCAAAGCTACCTGAGCCTCATGATATATTAATGTAATAATTAAACAATATTATTACATGAGAATACAAACTTTATTTCAATTTAAATTCTAATTCTAATGAATGCACTCAGCTGGAACACTTATGTAGGACATGATTAGAGATAAAGAGAGAATTTTTAAAAAAAAAAGCTCTATTTGCTTTTCCTACATCATAGATGGGTGACTCTGCCTCATCACCTAACTTGTATAATTAGTATAATCAGGCTTTAAAGTGGGATTTAGCAGGTGTGTGTGTGGGGGGGGGGGGGTTAGGATTGCTTGTAGTGGGGAAAAGAATCCCAGCTCACAATAACCACTGTAACTCCTGTGGTATGTGGTTTTGTCTTTTTCAAGTCTTTATATAGTGGGTACAGAAAGTATTCAGACCCCTTTAAATTTTTCACTCTTTGTTTCATTGGAGCCATTTGCTAAAATCAAAAAAGTTCATTTTATTTCTCATTAATGTACAATCAGCACCCCATCTTGACAGAAAAAAACCCCCAGAAATGTAGAAATTCTTGCAAATTTATTAAAAAAGAAAAACTGAAATATCACATGGTCATAAGTATTCAGACCCTTGGCTCAGTATTGAGTAGAAGCACCCTTTTGAGCTAGTACAGCCATGAAT